>WHPX01000344.1:130000-161704 GCA_011057435.1 Actinia equina | reverse complement strand
TAAGATATCCTCACGTTTATATAGAAGAGTACAACAACTAATGTCATGGGAAGCAGTCAACTGACAATGGTTGACCATGTCGAACAAACCATTTTCCACAATTAAAGTCATAATGGGCCTACATCTTTATTTTAATCCCTTTCTCTACTTCACGAAGCATGAATTTAAGAAAGTTAGCTATTGCATGACATTCTTATCGTATGACTTTTCTCTCACGTGTGAGAGCGTACAATCGCGGGTTATTAATGCGATACGATGAGCATACCAATAGCCTAACTTGTTATGTGTATGCTGATCATTTGAGTTGTCTTAATACGGTAACTCTTATTTCGACTGTGCGGTAATTTGGTCGTATTTGTACACTTGATATTTAACAGAAGTCCTTCAGTTTGGATGGGGCAAATTTTTTTTTTGGAAATTTGCTTGACAAACAACATCTACCTATATAACCTAACATTTGACTCAATGCTGTTTTCAGATTGGTAATATTAACCACATAATTCCTCTGACCGACACAAAATCGAATTAAACTTTATTCACATCATACTAATTTTCTATTACAGCGAACTTAGTGGGAAATTAATTACACATACAACTTCCATAATCATCATCTTCTTTATAATTTTTATCGATATGGACCTCTATCAAAGTCTACATCTTACAATAACTCACAAATTTCTCGCTTGCTGTTTAGTGTTTTTTTCGTATCACTAAAGAATACAGACCAGATGTAGCTGTGGTCATCAAACAGACTCTTTTCCGTTAGTTGTATTGATTGCTAAAAAGGAGAAGTTTTTATAGTTTTTCTTGTTTTTGTTAATATTCTGGAAAAAAACATTCAGATCAGATTTTTGTCTCTATATCCTTTTATTACCATTGTTTGCCTTATCACATTATCAAACTAATATGGGGATCCACCTGGCTATGTCTCAACCAATATATATCTCTCTAAAATCTTTCTTTATGCATAATCAGGGCAGTAACATTATAACATCGTTTTATTTACTTTCTTTCCCTGGTCATATCTAATATGTAAAACCTCTGATTTTAAGGGGTACTTGGATGAAAATGCCCCGTTTTTGAAAGCCCGAATATTTCAAATATTTGAAGATAATATGATTCATTACTATTATGAAAGCCAGATTGACATAAATATTGCTTCGGAACCACTTGAAGTTGAGAACTTTGGTTTAAAAACTAAAAGAACAATAGGGTTAAGTAAGTGACTTCATTTACTCTCAACTTCGACGCTGATTCTGAAGAAATATGTGTCTTGGCTAATGTTGGGGACATATGAATATGTTTAGGACAACTTCCAAGTCGTTTTCCAAAATCAGGGTATTTTCATCTAAGTGCCACTTTAAACAATCCGTTCTAAATTGGCAGTAGACACATGCGGTTTACGACCTCCTATTTTTTCATCTTGTTTTCATTTTTTCATATAATATACATAATAATGGATTATTTGGAAAGCACAAAATAAACCAGTATTATTATTTCATTTTAGAGTACAAACCACATATCTGTGAAACACTTATTACTAATATAATATAAATTTGTGCTGATTCTAGACAATATAAAACAATTTTGAGTATCACTGAAGTTTTCACAGTTACATATTGCAACTTTAAAGAACAGACACTAGTAGCTTTGGAAAGTAGACATAGCAATGGGAATAACTTGCAATTTCTTTTATGTTGTTTAAAACTATACACTGAGAGGCGGTAACAAATAGCACAAAGCTGAACAGAGTACAACAATATCATCTGCAAGTGGTAGTAGGGTAATAGGTAATTCTCTCTTTAAGATCTCAAAGTATTTAATCTGTCGTATTGCTTGCTCTACATAGATTCTGCATTAGCTATTAGAGAGGTTTTCTCTGATGTCAGACCTTGACATTGAAGGTTGCCATGTATTGGAGGTATAGCCAGTGAACATTGAATAAAATGCAAGTAAATCCCTGATCTTAAAACCTCGGTCTACCATGACCTAATCATGTAGCTGTAGGCAATTAACAAAACCACAGTTTTCAACAATGAATAAGTCACTAGCTCTACCACCGTAGACATGAGAAGCATTCAAAAGAAAGTCCAAGAGTTCTGGGAGTGTGGGATAAATATTTTGGAACCAAAGCTTTAACAAGAAGCAAATGGTTCAAGACAAGAGAGAATGTTCAAGTGGGAAATTTAGTCTTCGAACTAGATCAAAGTCGCAGACGAAACTGGAAAATGGCAGTCGTGTTCAAGACATACCCAGGACAAGGACAGCCTCGTAAGAAAAGTCAAGATCAGTAGAAAAAAATAAAAATAACTGTTGCTCCAGCAACTGATCACTCAGCACTAATCATGAAATTATCAACATTACCTGAAACTAGATATGGACCATCATTCTGGAAATGAATACATCCTTACTAAATGATGAAATTATGTTAAGAAGTTAAGGGATGTTGTAGTGTCGGGATCCCTGTGTGTATAACGAGGTATTATGGTCTAGATATAGACAACGTGGCATGACCGAGTTAGAGAGAAAAGTCAGATAAGCTATGAACACGAAGCTTTATTAAAAGCCTAGTTTGTTATACCGTGTTGGGTATTTAGAACTTTACAATTGGCGACGAGGATGGTAAACATTCAATTGGGATAAATTTTAAAAATGGCGTCTTCAAGTCTAGAAATTGCTGGATTGAAACCGTTTGATGTACACAGTGACCCGAATAGTTTGGCGGCTGGAATGGAAGCGATGGCTTCGAAGTTTTCAACTTTATGCTGATGGAAAAGGGCGGATTATCGCTCCAGATAAAGATGACAACCAGATACAACGTAGGGCTTTACTTCTTCATTCATCAGGACCGGATGTTCAAGATATTTTTTACGTTTTACCAGATACCGGAGGACCGAGGATTACGCGAAGGCAGAGAAAGCCCTGAGCGACTACTTTGTGACTCAGGTAAATATTCCTTACGAGCAACACCAGGTTTCGGGAAATGACCAGAAAGAAGAAGAAACCATCGACCAGTATGTAGTACGATTAAAGCGTAAGGCATAAGCATGTAACTACGCCGACCAGACCAATGACCAGATCAGAGATCAAATAATTTCAACTTGCCGTTCGAATGAGCTTCGACGCAAACTTCTTGAGAAGGGACAGGCCCCTCACTCTGAAGGAATTACAAGATACAGCAAGAACATTTGAGGCCGTAAAACGACAGGCAAGGAATATGTGCAACCCTTCAGACCAAGGCCCAAGCCATGTAAATTGGATTGGTAAGAAACCACTCTAAGGAAAGGGGACCAGGACAACAACCACCCAGGTCGAAAGAGAAGAAAGAGGAAGAGAAACCGAGTAAAGGTTCGTGCTACAGATGTGGAAGACAAGGACATTTTGCAAAAGATGTTAACTGTCCAGCCAAAAACAAGGTATGCAATAAATGTAAGCAAACGGACATTTTGCAAACTGTTGCAAGACCAAGTCAAAGGAAGGTACTTCCAATCAAGGGGGTAAGGGAGTTCGTCAAGTAACTGAGCAGCCAGATTATCCATTTGCAGTCACTACAGCAGACAAGGAGATACCAAAGATTGACATTGTCATTGGGGGAATTCAACTTGAAGGAGTATTATTGGATTCTGGATCTACATGTAATGTTATTGACAGACAAACATGGGAGAAACTCAAGAGTGAAGAATTGTTTGCAAGGCAAAGAAGTCTAATAGAAAGCTGTTTTTCTTATGGTTCAGAGAAACCCCTCAGTACTGTTGGTGAGTTTGAAGCTGAACTTGTTACAAGGATAAGACAATAACTGTTTGTTTTGTTGTAGTTAAAGAGTAAGCAGTTCCAATATTGAGTAGAGAAACCTGTGAAAGCTGGAAGTCCTAAAGATTGTTATAATAGTGTTGATGAGCAGTCTTCTATATTTACTGAGTTCAAGGAGTGCTTTGAGGGAGTTGGAAAACTCAGAGATTTCAAGGCCAACTCCACATAGATGATAGTGTTAAACCAGTAGCCCAGCGGCAGAGACCAGTACTTTTGGTGTAAGACTGAAAGTGGAAAAGAAACTCAAGGAACTTGTGGATGCTGATATTATTGAACCAGTTACAGGTCCAACACCATGGGTAAGTCAAGTTGTAGTAGTCCCAAAGAAAGGGGGATGACATTAGACTTTGTGCAGACATGAGAAAGGTGAACGAGGCTATTGTAAGCGAACGTCACCCTATACCTTCAGTAGATGAAATTCTATACAACCTAAATGGCAGTAAAGTGTTTAGTACGCTAGACCTGAAGTGGGGCTTGCATCAAATTGAATTGGACGAGAATTCCAGGGATATCACCACCTTCGTTACACACAAGGGACTGTACCGCTATAAGAGACTTATGTTCGGTATCAGTTCTGCACCAGAATTATACAATCACATAATTAGACAAGTCCTAGCTGGCTCTGAAGGTGCTGACAACATTTATGATGACATAATTGTGTATGGGAGCTCGGCTGAAGAACATGACAAGAGGCTACGAGAGACACTGAACTGCATCAGGGACAAGGGGCTGACCCTTACAGAGGAAAGTGCGAGTTCAGGATATCAGAACTTACCTTTATGGGGTATTTGCTTTCTGAAAAACGAATTGGCCCAACAGAGTCCAGGATTGAAGCAATAGTTAATGCACGAGAGCCACAAGATGCTGAAGAAGTACGCAGCTTCCTAGGATTAGTGAACTTTAGTGCTGGATTTATCCCAGACCTTGCAACGGTTGCTGAGCCGCTCCGGAGTCTAACAAAGAAAGGAGTAACCTTCAAGCGGGGTAAAGCTCAACAAGTGTCATTCAATGCTCTTAAAGAGTCCTTAGCTGGCTCAAACACACTAGCATATTTTGATAGAGATGCAGAAGAAACCAAGCTGATCACAGATGCCAGCCCAGTAGGACTCGGGGCTGTACTCACCCAAGTTAAGAGTGGAACAGAGCGTTGTAGCTTATGCCAGCCGCAGCCTAACAGATGTAGAACAAAGAAACTCGCAAACGGAGAAGGAGGCTCTTAGCATTGTTTGGGGCTGTGAGAGATTCCACATGTATCTCTATGGAGTTGAGTTTACACTCTTGACAGACCACAAACCCCTGGACATAATCTACTCAGCCAGGACAACAGCAGCACCAGCAAGGATTGAAAGATGGGTTCTCAGGCTCCAGCCTTATAAGTTCACAGTAAGGTATATTCCAGGAAAGCAAAACATTGCTGACACTCTGTCGAGATTGACAAACATTAAGGGACACTGCATTGATAAAGATGCAGAGGAATACATTCGTCACGTTGTTACTATGGCAACACCAGTTGCTATGAGCCTCAAAGAAATCGAGGAAGAGTGTGCATCAGACCCTGAGATGTCACAGTTGAGAAGATGTATACTCATAGGTGAGTGGGATGACGTCCCCTCTCAATACAAAGCAGTAAGATATGAACTGTCTACCTTAGGTAAGCTTATACTAAGGGGGACGAGGTTAGTAATACCAAAGGATTTGAGAAAGAGAGTCCTCAGTCTTGCACATGAAGGACACCAGGGTGTAGTAAAGACAAAGCAAGACTCCGTACCAAGGTGTGGTGGGCAGGTATGGACAAGGAGGTTGAGTACAAGTGTAAAGTGTGTCAAGGATGCCAACTAGTTGCTCAACCATCCCCACCAGAACCCTTGAAGTCAACGCCCTTCCCAACGAAACTTGGCAGGACCTGGCAGCAGACTTGATGGGTCCTCTCCCTGCAGTTGAATATGTTTTTGTCGTTGTTGACTACTTCAGCAGATATTTTGAAGTGGACATATTGAAGTCTACTACAGCAACGAAGATCATCGAAAGCCTAGATAAAATTTTCTGTACTCATGGTCTACCAATGACCTTAAGGACAGACAATGGTCCACAATTCGTGTCGGAGCAGTTTACATCATATCTAGCTGAGAATGGGGTAGTCCACAAAACATCAACACCTTTGTGGCCCCAAGCCAACGGTGAGGTAGAAAGACAGAATAGAAGTCTACTTAAAGTACTTAAGATTGCACATGCAGAAGGGAAGAACATGCATTCTGAGCTAAGAAAGTTTCTCATGGCCTACAGGACAACAATTCACAGCAGTACGGGTAGTACACCAGCCAAGCTACTCTTTAATAGCGAAATGAGATCAAAGTTACCAGAGTTAAAAGAAACACTACCAGTCTACAGTGAAGCAAGAGACAAGGACACAGAAAAAAAGCAAAAGATAGCTGATTATGCTGATACCAGAAGAGGAGCTCAAGAAAGCAACATTGTACCAGGTGACACAGTCTTGTTAAAACAAAGAAAGGAGAACAAACTGTCCACAACTTTTGGAAAGATCCCATATGAAGTTACCAGCAAGAGCGGCAGTGAGGTGGTAGTAACCAATCCTGAAAGAGGAAGTTACAGGAGGAATGTCACAGAGATAAAGAGGTTCTTCAAAGATGGTGATAGTGAAGACCCAGTCCACGTTCAGCCTAGTTTTGGGAGCATCGAGACCCAACAGGAGAACTATGGCACAGGGACTAGTGCGGAGACTGTTTTACAGCCGCAAGGCACTAAACAGGAGGTTCCTAGTACTCTAGCAAGACCCAAGAGAGAGAGAAGATCACCAGAATATTTGAAAGACTACCATTTATATAAGTGACACTTTTCAACTAAAGTCTAGTAGTTCAATCAGACATTTGACATTTTGTTGTTTATTGATACATACATACATACATACATAAACTTTATTTAACCTCGAATTTCAGAGTAGCCGGTAGTAGTGGTTACCGGAAGACAACCCCACGGCGAGGATAGTGATAGGGAAGTTCACCCAAGGAGCAAAAGAAAGTGAAAAGCATATGCAGCGCCGCCTAATAACAGACGAAGGCAAGCTAAGTTTCCTCATAAAGCGCGCACATGAGCAAGGCACCATAGTATCCACGAAGAAATGGGATTACTTCGAAGAAGGCAAAGGAGAGCATAAATGGAATACGCTTTGTTACTATCAAGACCATCGTCCGCAGTATTATCATCTACGCGCCAGCATGCTCGCCTACGCGCATATCAGCCTCTTAGCCATGCTTCTGAGACTCGACAAAGAGGACGTTCCGCGCGTAGCTACGGATTCCTTGTACATCAAACCGCACAAATTAGAAAAGATAAAGGAATTCTACACCGAAGACGAGATAGCAGAAAGCGGGCAATGGCGCGTCAAAGACGAAGAAATTAAAGCCTGGCGGGAAAGGGTAGAATATCACGGAAAGCATACCCAAGGCCGCGCAGAAACAAGGAACCACTACCCTCGGTTGCAGACCCCATTTCTTACAAATGCTTCTCTTACCTCTATGGTAGGGGCGGCAGCGGCAAGACAACCCGCGTACTTAATCTCTTCCCAAGCCTAAAAGTGTTCTTCAATAACTAGTTATATACCAAATGTTTATTATCGCATTTACATGTACCTGGAACTGAAAACATGGACTACCCTTTCTCACATAACGACCACCAGATAAACTCTGACGTTGCAAATAACTCGTCTTGTGCCGTGAATGAACATGGTTTTCTACAACAACGAAAGACCCAACACCAAGAAGTGCTAATTACACACCTCAACATCAACAGTATTCAAAACAAATTCGATAAATTTCAACTATTAAACATCGTTCTGCAATCTCAGGTTATGTGAAACTAAAATTGATTCATCCTATAAAAATGATCAATTTCAAATACATGGATACCAAATGTACAGAAACGATAGAAGGAAAGGTGGTGGTGGGTTATGTTCAGGATTATGTTTCAAAATTGACAAAATAGACAACACAACCATGTGAAGTTCTGAATTGATTTATCCTATCTCTAAAACCAATTCTCCTCTGCCACTACATGAAGAAGAAATACTCATGATCTGGTTGATTGAAAAACTTAATGCACTTGGTGGAAGAGTCAATATGGTGAATTGTGCTGATCTGTATATTCGTTTGTAAGAATACGTTTGATAATATGGTATATATTTCATATTTCGGCAAACAACTAACTGGCTCTCATTATTACCCCCCTTAATCACATGCATGGCAATTTCCAGAATTTTTATCTATAGAATAACAATTCGTAATAATTAATGATTTATAAGTTTTCCTAAGTTCAAACAACGCTTTACATTCAATATTTTAACAATATTAACAATTTTAACAATATGAATATCAACATTCAATAAACAATACATATTTATAAGTCATCATAATTCATTAAATAAATTCATTAAAAATAAGAAAAAGTGAAAATAGAAATTTTATTTTAGTGGAAATAACAAGAGTGAATGATTAAAGGTAAAAGAAGTTTTCGAGGAAGAAGGTGATTAATTCAACTTTATCATGGTTTATTACCTTGCTTTTATTGTAAATACCCGTTCTGGAAATTTACAAAAATTGAAAACAAATGAAAATAACGTAGACTTCAAGAGAACCAGAAATCGCAGAAACTAATGAATGAGCTGCCCAAAAGTATGTGGAAAACAATCCTTGCCATAAGGAAATGCGAGTAATATATGTTGGGCAACATGAACAGTAGCCAATTAAACCAGAGTAAAAGCCCAAGAAGGAGAATATAGAGAATATTTCATGGGTAAAGCCAACATAAACACATGATAGCTTCAGATAAAATGAGGTAGGCCATGGTAAGTAGAAAGTGCACCAAAGACGTACAAAAAGTAGCTACAAGTATGGAATTTATGTGAAAGTACCCACGGTTGAAATCCAACAGGCAAAGTTAAAATATCTTGAAAACGAAATATATGATAGTAGGAAGCAAATTGAGTCATTGCATACGATTTATGGAGCGTTGCACTCGTACTAGCCTATTGCAATGTTTATGTATTATGAAATGTTCATTTGTCAACTAGAATTAGGTTTTTTATAATTGTTATCGTGATTTATACTAAGTAGCCTTATGCTGCTCTTTTCATTTTACGTGCATTTTTGAATTAATGAAAGAATAAAGCCACAAGCTCGAAATTGGTCTTATTCAGTGTTGGTATAAATCGTAACCGTAAGATACACCTCACACGTTTGCCCTCGCTTCAAATACACTCACAGTAAACAAGAAATTTTAGTCCATGCATTTGTTTCTTCCAAGATTGATAATTATAATAGTCTTCTGTATGGCCTTCCCAAATGTTTAACATCAAAAATCCAATCAGTACAAAACGCTTCTGCTAGACTCCTAACCTTATCCCGAAAATCTGATCACGTCACGCCTATCCTCATCAACTTACACTGGCTACCTGTATCTGAGCGAATTCAATTCAAGATTCTTCTCCTTACATTCAGAGCAATACCCCATTTGGCTCCATCCTACATTTCTGACATTACTCCACTTTATAAACCACCAAGATTACTTCGATCTTCTCCTGGCGTCTTATTAAAACAGAATAACTACAATCTGAAAACATATGGTCATCTTTCCTCTGTCAGTGCTCCTGAACTATGGAACTCTCTGCCGCCTCCGTTAAGAAACCCTTTAGATCTCACCTCTTTTAAATCATCTTTAAAAACATTTCTTTTTTAAGCAAGCTTCCGATTTGTAAATTATTCTTTTAGACATATTTTTCATTTTTTATTTCTTCTTTTTCCAATATATAACAGCATACATATATAAGCGTATAGATCAGGATTAAGTATATGCGGCTATACAAGCATATTATTATATTATATAATAAAATCAAAAAGAAACAAAAAGCATCATTACTACATTCAGTACAGTCAATTAAAAAAATCAAAATACATTTAAAGCCTGTGCATCAAGAGTGGCATGGAATGTGGTGCCCTTTCTTTAGCTATTGCACCTGCTCAGTACAAAGAAATTGATCCAAGTTGTACTGATATGCATATTCAGGAGCGTTGACCATGCGCATTAGCGGCATACAAATGAACACGTGCGAATAGATGCGAGAGTTCTGTTGTTAAGAATTACAAGGAATAAACCCAAGATAGAACCCAACAATATTGCCTCATGTCTCATAACATGGTGTCATAAGTCTGAGAAAACTCCCCAAGATGGCTTTAAGTGGAGTTGAAACCCCAACGATGCGCTGGGATGGCGAAAACCTCCGAGAAGAGTGGCGACGTTTCAAACAACATGCCGAATTAATGTTCACTGGCCCACTCAAACCAAGAAATGAAGCAGAGAAATGCAGCTATCTGCTAATATGGGCAGGCCAAAAGCGCAGGGACATCTTCAACACATGGTCAGACATCACAGAGGAAGATAAAGGTAAACTTCAGACATATTATGATCGATTCGAACAACATGTCAGTCCCCAATCCAACCCAGTATTTGCAAGATACAAATTCCATAAACGGGTCCAAAAACCAGGTGAGCCAATAGAAGAATTTATTACTGACATTCAAAAGCTAGTCAAAGATTGCGAATTTAAAGAAGAAAACGAAATGCTCCGCGATAGGATCGTCATCGGCACACGAGTAGAAAAAATAAGAGAAACTTTTCGACGAAGGCGCCAAGCTAACTCTGCAAAAAGCCATCAGCATCACGAAATCGCACGAATCCTCAAGGAAAGAGTTGGAAACGATGGCAAGCGGAATTCAAGAAGATATTCCTGTACAAATGCACGTCGTACGCCAACAAGCAAGAAATTCCATCGGTCAAAATCCACAGAATCCAAGATGGCGTCCGAAAACACAGGAACCCCAAGCCCAGCAAGGCGTGAAACCACAGGGATCCCAAGAAAACTACAGACGCGCACCACAAGAATACCAAAGCACGAAATGCTACAATTGTGGAGGAACCCATAACGGATCAGAAAGATGCCCGGCAAAAGGACAGTTTTGCCATTACTGTAACAAACTGAACCACTTCGCACAGGTCTGCAGACAGAAAAAACAAGTAAGCCAAATTGAAAGCCACGATGAAGACCAGGACCAGTTCGACTCCCTGACATTCCTGTCCATTAAATTAGACATAAATCACATTACTGAGGACGCATTATCCAAGCAGTCGATATTTGTGACAGTCGACGTGGAACTACCCCAGCAAAAGCAGCTTCAGACGAAACTCAGAGCCAAAGTTGACACAGGGGCTCAAGGGAACATCTTGCCAATCAGACTATATCGTCAAATGTTTCCTGAGAACATCGATAACCACACCCAATTGCCTAAAGGAGGAGTCCTCGGAAAATCAAAAACAATCTTAACAGCATACGGTGGAACAAGAATTCATCACTATGGTACTGTGAAAATTCCATGTAAATTCAAGAACAAAGAAACAAGAGCAACCTTCTACGTTACAGATGCCCCTGGAAATGCAATAATCGGCCTACCAACATGCCAGAAGCTCAACCTCATCAAATTCAACTACGGAATCAGCAAACAAGTTCAAGACCACGTCACAGACAAAAAGCCCATCACAGACAAGAAAGACCTGGTCCAGCAATTTCCAGAGTGCTTCGATGGAATCGGAAAATTCGAAGGAGAATATAAGATCATACTAGACCCCACTATACCACCAGTAGTCCATCCACCAAGAAAGGTACCACTAAGTATGAAAGATGACATCAAAGCAGAGCTAGAAGAAATGGAAAAGAACAAAATCATCACCAAAATCAAGGAAGGAGAACAACAGTATGGGTGAATAGTTTGGTCTACCGGCGTAAAAGCAACGGTCGACTACGAATATGCCTAGATCCAAAAGACTTGAACAGAGCTATCTTACGAGAACACCATGTTACCCCAACATTGGAGGAGTTACTACCCAAGCTGAGCGGAGCAAAGACATTCTCCATCGTTGATGCCAAATGTGGATATTGGAACATTATCTTAGATAAGGCGTCCAGCTATCTAACTACCTTAATTCTCCCTTCGGGCGATACGAGTTCAATAGAATGCCCTTTGGTTTGAAGATGTCACAGGATGTGTTTCAGACGAAAATCGATCAGACCTTTGAAGGATGTCCAGGTGTGGTAGGAATTGCAGATGATATCGTCGTCTTCGGAAAAACAGAAGACGACCACGACAACAACATGTACGGAATGATCCAGCAATGCAGAGAAACAGGACTCAAACTAAACCCCGACAAATGCGTGATCAAGCAGAAGGAAATCAAATTCTACGGCATCATTTGTGGCCAAGAAGGAGTCCGCCCAGACCCAGATAAAGTCTCAGCAATTAAGCAGATGAAACCACCATGCAACAGACAAGAGTTACAAACCTTCTTAGGTCTTGCTAACTACATGGGCCCATTCATCCCAAACCTGAGCAGCCACACAGCGCCTCTGCGAGAACTCCTCAAAGAAAAGAACGAATTCAAGTGGAGCTCTTCACACCAAGCGTCTTTCGATAACGTAAAAGATAGCATCAGTGACGAGACAACCCTGACCTACTTCAACACTGCAAAAGAAACAACCTTACAGGTCGATGCGTCACTAAAAGGCATCAGGGCTGTTCTCCTCCAAGACAACAAACCTGTTGCTTTTGCCAGCAAAGCTCTTACGGACACAGAATCCAGATATGCAAATATCGAACGAGAACTGTTAGCAGTTGTTTATGGCTGTGAACGATTTCACACATACATCTATGGTCGCAGCATAACCGTCCAGACAGATCATAAGCCATTGGAGAGTATCCACCTAAAACACCTAATGGCCGCTCCTCCAAGAATGCTACTCGGACTGCAGCCCTACAACATAACCATACGATACAAACCGGGCAGAGAGATGGAGCTTGCCGACGCATTTTCCAGACTATCTCCAGAAGAGAAAGGACCAATCCCCGATCTTAATGTAGAAATTCACCAGATCATCCCACAGTTCAGCGAGTCCTTCATAGAGAGAATTGCGAAGAACACCACCTCTGATGCTGAACTGATTGCACTCAAGGAACAGGTTTATGTCGGATGGCCCCAAAAGAAAGAACAAGTGCCACAGATAATAAGGGACTATTGGTCATATAGAGATGAAATAGCCATCGAAGAAGGAGTCCTGCTGAAAAGTCACCGCATCATTATACCGAAAGAAATGCAAGCCGACATCCTCAGGAAACTCCATGAGCCCCATCAAGGCACAGAAAAGACTAGACTCCACTCAAGAGCCTCCGTCTACTGGAGGGGTATGAACAAGGACATTGAGGAGGTAACAAAGTCATGTGTCACATGCCAGGAGTTACAGGACAGCCAACGGAAGGAACCATTAAACCCAGCCGAAACTCCACCTAGAGCGTGGCATACAGTTGGAACAGTATTATTCCAACTTGACGGGTCAGACTACCTCCTGATAGCTGACTACTACTCAAAGTACAATTTTGTCAGGAAGATACCAAAGGGACAAAGCACCAGTAGGACAGTAGTCTTACTCCTAAAACAGATCTTCAGCGAGCAAGGTATTCCCCCGAGTCGTGAGATCTGACAATGGGCCCCAGTACGATGGTCAATCCTTCAGAGATTTTGCAGAGGAATACGGATTTCGACATATCACAAGTTCCCCTAATTTTCCGCAAAGCAACGGATTCATAGAGTCACAAGTGAAGATCGTAAAGGCCACCCTCAAGAAAGCACAACAGGCCAAGACTGACACGTACATGGCACTGCTTTGTCTGAGAACCACACCCATAGACAACAAATTGCCGACACCGGCTGAACTTCTCCTTGGACGACCCATACAAGACAACCTTCCAAGAAAGATCCAAAGAGATAACACGAGTGACGAAATAATCGAAAGGCTTCAACATAGACAGCAACAACAGAAACATTATTATGACAGAGGGTCCAGACCGCTTCCAGAGCTCCACGCCGGTCAACACGTCAACATTCAGGAACCTACCACCCTCAAGTGGACACCTGCTGTAGTAAAAGAAAACATTCCGAGTCTTCCTCGATCATACACGGTAACAACGTCTGAAGGAAGAGACCTGAGACGCAATCGCCACCACATAAGAGAAGCACCTCTTCCGTCCAAGCTCGAGGATAACCATTCCCAGCAGGATTCACCAAACGAGAACGTCACAACTCCTCAAGAGGGTCACAACATCACAAGGAGTGGGCGAACTGTACGACCACCAATTCGTTACGGATTCGAAGAATGTTGAACCAAAGAGGCAAGAACATTAAGAAGCAGCATTCGTGGAACATTTTAAGTTACTGTTACTGTTCATTATTATAAGAGAAAGAGGGATGTAATGATATGCATATTCAGGAGCGTTGACCATGCGCATTAGAGGCATACAAACGAACACGTGCGAATAGATGCGAGAGTTCTGTTGTTAAGAATTACAAGGAATAAACCCAAGATAGAACCCAACAATATTGCCTCATGTCTCATAACACGTGTCCCCAAGTTTAACAGAATAGAAATCCATATTCAATTTGGAATTGCTTCCAGACCAAACAAATAAATAAAATTTTCCTCCACCAAAGTAAGACCTTGCAATGAGACAACCATATTGCTTCCAATTTACTGCAGCTGCAGGATGCCACACTTTCCTGTTGATGAAAAGTTGGCAGGTTATGACAAGAGCAGGGAATTATTTTACCAGAGCTGTGAAAACATTCTCAGCAAAGCATTCAAAAATATAATACTGAGGTTGAAATCGATTGATATTGATTGATAAAAGGCAGTAATCCATTGGTATCGATTGGTAATTTAGTGTCATTTGAGTTACAAATAAACGGTAATTTAATTCCGATCAAATAATTGACAGATAAGCGCAAGTGCTGAACAGCAGCACATTTATTAAAGAGTATATGAAACCAAAATTAACCCCCCTTTTTTATTGCGCTATTGAAAAATATGAATCATTTTCTATCGATTTAGCAAAAAAAAAAAAGAATTATAATGGGAACATTAGTTTTTAAATTGCGTTTAAAAATAGTTATTTTTAGCTTTAAATTAGACAAGAGGCTGGGAGCGAGTCACGTTCGAGTGACGTCATTAGTTGTGTATCGGTCTCACTGGAAACAAAAGTTGTTGCTTGTGGTTCATTCACGCTGTGATCTTTATACTGTAGTTACTTCATAACTTCTTGAAAATAACGTCAAGTGAATCGCAAACTTCGTCTTCATCTTCCGGGGAAGACATAGAGTCAGCAAGTTCTGAAACTAACGAGATAGAGAATGTTTTTACGCCTTATATTGACGACCCGCTTGCAGACGACAAATGGAGCGATGGCGAAGAAAATGAAGATGCAGATGGCTTAACTCCTGCCGTGTTAGAAAGGAGATACAATGAAACGGACCTTGGAGAAAATTTGTAAGTTAAAAAGATATTGAGTGGTCAATTTAGTGGCTTTTTAATGATTTATTAACAGGGTTTTGACTTTGCTCGATCGTTCTGTGATCGTCCTAAAAGTTATAAAACACAAGCTAAATCCTATGTTTAGTATTACATGCATCCTGCTGGTGTAGATTATTCACTATTTGACTTTCCTTCAGGTCTGAATGTCAAAACTGCAATACTTCATATTTGGACTCATTGGAGTATCGGTGTTGCAAGGAGGTTCAGCCTGTGCTCAACTTGCTATCCTTTGAAGGCAGAGTAGATACCGTCAGTATAACTCGACACCCTGATTTTTTAGCTATGACTAACCCCACTGTTCTTAAAAATGTTGTGCCTTTATTCAAATACAAAGAAGGAAAACGCTATGGTCGTTTGGACGGACGTCGTTCAATACTTATAAGCTATCGTTCTTCTAAAACACCACAACATATAAATGTTCATTACATGGCTTTCATGTACCCTTGAAAATGTTGTCCACATGAAGAAAATCATTCAGTAAATAAACAGTTAGTAATTTGTTGATATGATCATAGTTTCGATTTGCACCCAAATGTTTCAATTCAAAATATACTTTTAAAAAGCATAGCATTCCTGGAGTGACATTAAGTTTTGTTCTTTTGTGTAACTTTTGTTATGTTTATCACAATAAATAGCAGTATGTATGAACATGCATTGATTAAATGCACAGTCGTTACAATAAATAAGTAATAAACAGCTTTATTCAGGCATAAATTGTGGTTTTTCCTTGTTTCATTAACATTGTAACATTATCAGAATATTATCACAACATTTGCTATTGCACTAAGTTTTTGGAGTATAAAAAATATTTATTTGGTTGATGGCAAGGGGTAAGGCAAAAGGGAAACAGTCTACACATTTGCACACCTACTTGAAAAAGGATTAATTTTCAACATGCCAGTTATGAAAACAACATCTACAGTGCTTCACGTGATATTCGACGATGTACTTTGTTATCTTGAACCATTGCCATTACCGGTATATGTAATTCTAATAAAAATTTATATGCACATTACAGTATAACACTCAACCTGACCAGATAATGTAATATTATTGCATCTTTTAGTACATTGTTTTGTTGAAGCTCACATGTTGATGGTGAGCATACTTTGCAAAGAATGTAAATCCATTATCACTGGTAACACATTAAAAGTCACACTGTAACAAAACTTGAAATGATTTATTGATTTAACTAGCTTTGTTCACATCTTTTACAGACTTCTCAGAGCAACTGCTTATAGAAGGCTTATTCGATGGATATGTGGATATTTAGGATGGCAAAACTCCAGGCCTCTTTCGGCATGTGTGTACCACCATGTCAGAACAACTATGAGGTCACATAATATCACAGGATATGTGACTTCAAGAGAAAGAAACACTAGATAATTAAATTAATTATTGTTATACTAAAATGTTCACTTTGGATGACATTTTGTTTTGGAATGGCCTTTCCTTGGCTTTTTACGAGTTGCACAATGTGGTACTTATTTCTTTGCCGAGGTTACTTTGCTGCAGGGGGAGCTAGTTGTTTTTCTCCTGTTTTTTTTGCTTTAAAAGAAAAAAAGACAATATAGAAAACAATACATAGAAAGTCAAAAAATATTTTACAGTATATTTACTATATACCTAGTTATTTATTACAAATCATGTATTGATTTTAGATTTATTTTTTATTATATTTGATATGAAAAGATGACATCTGATAAAATTATCTGTTACAGTACCTTCAGGAGGTAAGCGATGCTTTAGCCCCATAAAAGTTTATGACTAAGTGTCCATATACAAATTATAATAAACTATCAAGAACTTTAAATTGAATTCGTGACAAAATTTCGCTATTAAAAAAAGAATGAATTTCAACTCGTGTTTCAACTGAAATATCCCAGCTTTCGAACTTGAATTTAAGGGCAAATTCAGATCATGTCATATATCAAACTAAAAAAAAACAACAAATAAAACAAGCAAAATGATTAAAAGTACAGTCTTTCTAATTTTCTTGTTCGTCAAAACTCTCATCATCTAACATGAAATCTACATGCCATGTAAACAAAAAAGTGAAACTGATCGTCTCGCCCTCTTAAGGCCCTGTTTACACGTCGAAACTTATAGCTGAAACTTGTGTGCAACAGCGTTACGAGACGGGTTTCAAGGGGGTGTTACACTACGCAACTTACGCTTCGTGAAACTTTGGTTGTGTGAAAGTTTCATGAAAAGTAGAACTACTTTCTACTTCTGCAACCGAAACTTGTGTCGCGAACAAGTTTCAGAACAAAATTGCGGCGTGTAACACCCCCGTGAAAGTTGTTGAGTCGTTAGATCGAATTTAGTTTCATTCTCTTTAGATTGTTTCACTGGTAAACAGCCAGGCGAAGTTTTTTCGTTTATATACTCTGTCTGTTGCGGCTGCCTATTGCTAACATTTATTTGACTTCTATAGCCTTTTTTGAAAGATGATTTCAGAACTTCTCGTAGTGCCTAATCTCAAAATCGGCCTAGGTGTTTTAACCCCAAGCCGTTAGATGGTTCGTCATTCTTTTTAGACCGTTTAATACAGGTAAACAGGCAGGCGAAGTTTCTCTTTCTTTTGATCTTTAATCATGAAACACAGCGGTAATTTGGAACTCCAAAAGGGTCTTTTTGTTCATTTAACAGGATTTTTTTTTTTCTTTTCATTTTAAAGCCACCCTGTGGATCCATGGATATTTTTTTGGATCCCCTTAAGAAATGTCAATAAACCAAGGTAAAATCATTTTCCACAGCTTCCTGGAAAATTTTTCTTGCCTCCCCCTAAAATCTAAAGGATTCCCCCACCCACTATATAAATTATGAACTGTCCCTTTGAACGACTGCAAAAGAATCCATAATAGCCAGCTGGGGGTGGGAGGAGCGGGAGGACGAAAGACAGAGCCTGCAAGCACTCTATTGTTTAAGAAATACACTCCTTCGTATTGACTGATTTAACATAAATGGAAAAGGTCGAATTTAGGTCAAATTTAGCCAGTCTGCGTCAAGGTAAACACTGTCAAAGCCCTGAAACATTTTTCAGGCATATCAATATTCCCGCTCTTCTTTAAAACTGGATTACTTCTTTTCTTGTACATTTAATTCCCCCAATGCTTCAATTTTTACTTTTTTCTAGAAAATCCCCAGAAGCCATGATCACTTTACCTGCCAAACTGCACACATCTGCATTGCATTTTTCCTAATCAAATGAAAATTGCTAAAGTCATTCCCCTTTATAAGGGAGGTGACAAATCCCTACTATCTAATTATAGACCGATCTCCCTTCTCTTGACTTTTTCAAAAATATTTGAAAAAAATATCTGATACTCTGAAGATGCTCCGCTGTGACATCGTTGCGATTTGGATGTAGACCCTTTCTTGTTTATCTGTCAGAATCGTGAAAAAGTCAGAAGGCAAGTTGAACCAAAGATTGGTCTCATTTCTGTAGCCACAAGAAAAAGTTAATCGGTTGATCAGAGCACTTATATAGAGATTTCCATCACTCATCCTGAACCTCAAGCAAGTGAACACTCTGATCCCGAATCTAAAGCAAGTCAACACTCTGATCCTGAACCTCAAACAAGTCAACACTCTGATCCCGAACCTCTAACAAGTCAACACTCTTATCCTAAAACTACAAAAACTCAACACTTTGATCCTCTAAATTTACAAGAACCACGGGTAAAACAAGCCAGGCTTCAATGTTTGGGTTAAGAAAACTGTACAGAGATGAAATAGGAAAGACCATGAACAAGAAATGGAGAGAGCATCAGTCTGGACTTTTGATAGGTGATACTGCAAAGCTAAAAAGTGCTGCTTCTCATCAAAAGTCCTCAACTATTAAGAGGAATGTGGACAGAATTACTGCGGATATTGAGGAACTTGGAAAGATGGACAGAGAGTTCGTGGATGTTAATGATGTAAATACAAGGAAACATTTGGAGGCAAAAAGAAAATTCTTAATGTCAGACCTCAAGAAAGCCAATGAAGCTGCCAGAAAGAACATCAAAAAAGCTAAAAATAGTTAGTTAAGGTGGCTTGATTGGATAATTTCGGCAGTAAAGAGTAGTAAAACAAAACCACCAACGCTGACTAGCGCCTGGGATTTAAATGCGATTTTCGTGAAAACGTGTTCATTCGAAAATTCTATCCTTCTCTTAAAACCTGGGAATGTTTTATCTTAATTCTTGTGATTTGTTTGTGTCCACGTAATTGCACTTCGCAGTTGAAAGGTAGCTCGCCGAAATTATCAAATCAAGCCACCTTAACCGATGTTGCAAAATCATTAGTGTGTCTGTAAATATCATTTGTTTATAATACATCGCTTGATTTTCATATTCATTATTAAAAAATGTTTTAAAGTGATAGATTATTGATAGATTCCTCGTTAATCTTTTTTTTTTTTTTAAATCCTATCAATAAACAATGATAATTGTTATATTTATGTTTGTTCCTTTTTTGAGGCTAGCTTACGTTGCATCCGGTGCTTTTGTTTCATGGTTGCTCTATAAATAAACCAGATTGAACAAAAGTACCGGATTGCTACCACTGGACATGAAAGCTAATGACGTGCTAATCCTTGTTTGTTTTGTTGTGGATTTGTAGAGGCATGTACGAGCATTAGTTGGCAAGGCACAAACAGAGTGCATCTTCACTACAGCACTAAGTCCAATCTTTAAGTTCTTTATGAAGTCCAGTAAAGCAAAATAATTAGTAACATCTCCAAAAACCCATTCAACAGATGCTCTTACACTACTCATTGCAGAATTGTAATTTGTTTGAATGTGGGTTAGTCTTGGACCTTTAAATGGTGATTGAAGATGGACGCTAATAGGATGGGCAAGGTCTTCAAATAAACACAGTGGGTTGCCAAGGGGAGAGAGGGCATGTCCTTGACGAGGAATGGAGCGAGCACCGGAGAGAGGAATTTTAGGATGGAAACATGGCGCCTTCTGTGAAACTTTACGAGTGTGATACCTGGCGCTTATTTGTTAAACGGTAAGTTTAATTTTATGTTGCCTTTTGTTTGTCACAACTATGCTTTAATAAACAAAGCCTGTTACTATAAGTCCGAATATTTCAGTTACTTTTTAGTGTGGAAGAGTATATTTCCCAAGGAAAAGATGGAGATATTATTGATCCAGATCCAAACCAAATATTCACAAATAGAAAGTTAAGCAAAGAAGGAAATCTACAACGGCGCTGCTTGTTGCTGTTGCGTCGACATTCAGGTTTCTCTTGAGACGTTTATTTATAACTGGTTCCGTCCTTGGTGAAGGAGCTGCCCGTTTTCTTGGTGAAGTACGCCAGTTAAGCTTCGTAGGGAAGACTTCATTGCGTCTTTTCAAAGACATTTTCCCACCATATCCTTTTTGGATCTTGCTGGGGTCGAAGTGCAATGAGCATACTTCAATGTTGTTTACGATGAAATTTTTGCCAAGATCTCTTCTGATCTTCGCAAACCAAACCTTCTTTAAAGGTGCTTCTTTTGGGAAACTAAAAAAAAACACTTTTTCTCCGTTTGGACCAGTAGTTGTAGTTCCCTTTTTAGGGCAAAGATGAACGAAGCATTTTATGTTCAATCGCGAAACCATGTTAATTATGTGGCTAGCAGAGTCCTAAAATGCATGGCTCCGGTGCTTGCTCCATTCCTAGTCCGAGCGGCCGCCATTTTTATGACATTGGTGTATGCCACTGTCATGTCTCCTTCAGACAACTGGACCATATAATGCATACATATGCCTCTAGACAGGGAATAACTGTTTAACTTAGAGTTTTACTCTAAAGTTTGTGGATATTTCCCTGAATTTTCTTCATCGGCGCCAATATTTGATATTCCGGATTCCTGTGGTGTTTTACGATCGAATTCTGATGGTTCAAATGTGTTCAGAAAATCGTTAATTTTGAACCATTTTTCTATTAATTCTGCAAACCTTTTTATCAATAAAAGCTTATTCATAGTTAATGAGCGTTTTTGAGTGGTTTTTTGGTCTTTGGAGTATTTTTTGGCAGTTTTCAGAAAGGTATGCAACTTCCAGCCGCTAGCCGCCGAGTGACATCCAAAAAAAACCCTCCCCAAAAAAACACTTCTCTTTAGTTTAAAAACTTCTTTTGGCACCTGTTTAAGGTGATGTTGTACAACATAACCAAGTTTGAAAGCAATCTGTTTAAGGTGATGTTGTACAACATAACCAAGTTTGAAAGCAATCGGTTAAGTTTTTCCCCATGAAAAGTCTTGATGAACCAACGAAACATCCTTTCTCCCTATGATCTGTTATTAAAGAGGACCAGCATTGTGCAAAACGAGTCCTCATTAATCTCCCCTCGAGATTTTTGTCAAAGTCATGTCTTGGTTTTATTTATAAGAAAAGTTTCAACTTTCCGATTTTCGGTAAATTCGATTTGGAAAACACTTGAATCGATATGAGTTTGTGGGTCTTGTTAATCAAAGAAAAAACACTCTGTAGTGTGTAAAAGGCAATGTTATATCAATATTATTATTATGTGCAAATATTATTTATTCCCAATTATAGAAAACTGAGCACATTCCAAGCACAAATCCTACTATGTTAATAGAGCGGTTACACTACGAGCGTGCTGCTGTCATGGAGATAATCGTTTTAGGACGTCACATCAGGATTGCTATAAAAAATGGATTACTAAAACCTTTTGTGAATGACCAAGATCTTTTATATTGTATATTTAAAATATAACGCGCGCTCTGATTGGTCAATTACCGTTTTATATAACTTAACATAGATCATGAGGAAATGACGTCAGCAACGCAAGCAGTGTTTTGTTTGTTTCTTGTTTTTCATTATTTTTTTTGAGTTAATCGTTAGTTAAATCTTAGTTATTTTATAAAAGAGATAGAAAAATCCCCTTCCTTGTGCTATGTTGAGTTATACAGGCACTTGGGAAATTTCGTGAGCCCTCGAGAAGTGCCGTACTCGTAGTACTGCTCTCGGACTTACGCAATTTCCCGCGTGCTTGTATAACTCAACATAGCACGCGCGCTCGTTTTCTATCTCTTCATTTGAGTCAATTGATTGTGTAAAAAAATGTATTACTGATATCACGCTTTTAATCATTTCTGTGTACGTCCAAGACCACGGCCTGTCGAGCCACCCGGAGGGAAGGGGGCTCTTTTATATGGAAGGACGGGAATCTGGTACCTTAGATGATACGAATGTGAAGACTCAGTCTTTAAATTCAAAATACACAAAATTCCGAATTCAATATTTTTGAGTTGGTACCTTTTAGGGGTGAAAATCATGTTTTGATGTAACTGAAGAGCAATGGAATTGTACAAAAAGAACTGGAGTAAAATTGTCCTTTAAATGCTCTTTTAATGGTTGATAATTCATCACCATACTAACAATTCCTCTGTACATTTCCAGTTCCATTCATCAAGTTATTCAGCTCTTGAACACTGCAAAAAGAAGCTCCTTTAAAATGAATCGTGGAGATATATCACTGAAACATCTTCCTTCAATCAGTTCATTTATGTTTTCACACATTGAATTCATAGAAGTAAGAAACCAAGCTGAGTTGACAGATGTTTTAAGCCTGAGAGAGATTCCTCCGCTGAGCATGTCTACTGATGTTTGTTCGCCATGAAGTTAGCAGAGATACAGTGTAATCGGATTGATGGTGAAGAATTGAACTTGGCAAGTTCGAAAAACTAGTACAATTGGACAATTCGCGCAGTTTTGCCCTTGAAGTAAAAAGGAAAGGTATTATTACAGTACACTGCGTATCAGTAATCCAGATGCCATTGTTATACTGATGGGCGTGGAGAAGTATTTTGAAGAAAGATGGAGTCATATGGAAAGTGATTATATCTTTTGTGGCTTTAGAGTTGCAGATGCCAAACGCCTTTCCTGCGATCGTTGGTTGAGCGATAATTTAATTGAACCTTTCTTTACAAAATTTAACAGAAATACAGACATCATTTCTTCGTCTTCACAGAAGTTATGAGGGACCCTGATATGTTCTGGTCACTTTTCATTCAGAGCTATCATCCAGGTGTTAAGTTTGTCCATTTCGCCTTGAACATTGCAAAGTCCATAACCAGCACAACAATTACAAACGGAAACCACTGGATTTATGTAGTCATTAATTGTGACACTTGGGGTGTTCCAGATAACTTGAGGGCTTGTTTTGACACCTTCTTTGAGTTTTTGAGTGGATGTGTCTCTACAGATGTGGAAGTTTATGCAAATTCCATCGCAGCACACCAGTCACTTACACGTCTGTGGGACAAAATTCAGCTCTTTATATCCACTGCAAACCTGCAAGAATCTATGTTGGGCCACAGTAATTCTTGTTTCAGCTGGTGTTGTTCTTGAAACTGAGGTTTGGGAAAAAATGATTCTAAAGCACAAGATATATGACTAAATGTGGGTGCTGTGTTTTTGTTGTTGCTGAGAAACCCATCCAAGGAATGTATAAATGTAACAGCACTCCTCATGTCATGGTTGACAGATCAAGTCTTTGAAGAGGTTGAATTCGACACATTGAAGAAACATTAAAAAAAACACAGTTGTCAACCAGCTCATCCGCGTATGACATCGAGTTTCCTCCATTACAACCATTTCAGTCCAGCACAACCAAGAAGCACCGAACCACACAGCCACCATCCTTCCAGACCAGCTCAATAAAGGAACATCACACAGCCCAGCCATCATCCAAGTCCAGCATAGACTATGCAGCCACCCGAAACCAGCGCACCAAAGAAGCATCATACTACACAGCCACCCAAGACGAGCCCACCAAAGAAGCATCACACTACGCAACCATCATCCAAGACCACTACACAACCATCCGAGTATGACATCAACTTTCCTCCATTGCAGAAAGACCAGACAAGCAGTCACCCAAAGAACCGTGTTGTAACTTGTAAATGAAATAATGGTAAGTGCGAAAAAACTGTTTGCATAAGAAAAAAGTAAACATGGTCTAACATAAAAATAATGAAAAATTCATAGGGCTTTAATTTTCAAAGTAAAAAAATGGCGCAACATCTTGAAAACCCGTTTAATAAAACTGATTAAGATATATGACAAAGAAAATCGCACAATTTGGCTAAAAAGGACATTTAGGAAGACATCAGAACCTAGTAAAGGAAACCATGGTGAATTCATATAGATTCAGTGATCTTTCGGTTAAATGCCTTTTTATACTTATGTTTTTATATGTAAAGAAGGCATTGAAACCAAATTGCAAAGATATACCAGGCAGCGTGCACAAAGGGTACACATCAATGAATCTGCCCCTCCTGGCACAAACGACCTACCTTTCCCAGAGCTATCCAAGAGCTTTTACAAGCATGTTGTGCCAAATAAATCTAAAAATGCCTGCGAGGAAATGTCTAGAAAAGCCGAATCTTCAAATGTTGGCACAAACGATCTGGCTTTCCCTAAAGTGTTGATGAACTTTTACGGAATATGGCAGATGTTCAAAGGGGAGCCCACATAAAAAGTACACGTCAATACGTTTTCTACTTACGGCACAAACGATCTGAAATTCCCTGCTCTCTCCAGGGGTTTTCATAAGAAACGAGAACCACCCACCGTGATACCTGAGGAGTGTGGCAGGGATACACGTGCACAGGAGGTACATTCACTTCCTTGTCTCTCAGGAGAATGGCTCAAGAGAAGAGGCGTTGTAGTGAAAAAGAATAAAGGTAGAAAGAAGACAGTGTCTGTCAAAGGAGACATTCTAGAAAGAATTAGGACTTTAGAAAAAGCAACAGAAACTGCAACAACCCTTAAAGCTAAATCAGCAATTTCAAACATGATTGAGGTTGGACGATATATGTTCGAGATTGGGCCCAAAATTGCTACCCAGAAAATTGGGAAGTTTTTCCAGAAAACTAATCAAAGACGTAAAATGATGTCCTCCGAGATATTAAGAAAACTTCAGCTATACTTCAACGTAACACAAGTGTATATTAGAGGTACAGTGTATATATTGGAGGATAGAGGCCAAGATCTCTTAGGTGTTACGCGTCGTCTGGAGGAAATTGCAACTAAGCGTTTCGACAAGCAGATCAACAATGTCATCAAGAGCAGGTAAAATGTTAGATGTTAAAAATAAGTCTGCTGTGAGATCAGCTAAAGATGAGATTGATTACAAATTATCTCAATTTGAAGAGCTTGAACAAAACAGCATTTGTTGTTAGGAATGAAATGCCAAAAGAGCAACAAAGTCGACTATGGAGAAGGACCATTTTCAAAAGAAAACAGAAAGTTAGGACATTGAAGCATAAAACAAGAGGAAGAATGCTTAAGGCTGATATTTCTCCTGAACTGAAATTTGTTTTGGAAGAAATATTCTCACATGGCCGTAATAATATGCTTAGTGGAGTCAAAAGTCATCCAAGGTTGACAACGGATATTATGTATAGAACAAAAGACAATGTCCCATATATGCCGCAAGAAAGGGATATTTTACTGGAAATTACTCCTCCTGGTTTTGGTATATCTTTAAAGTGTATATCAGGTCTAGAATTTTTTTCCGGTTTTGGCATCTCTAGATGATATAAATAAATATTCCAAAAAAAATTTTTCGATTTCGAATTTTTTTCACCTCGAAATCAGCCTTCAAAGTTAGATTTCTGGCGACGCCCAGTCGTGTTGGCCGTGTTTTAGGAGACTGGTAACTAGTGACGTAAATTCGAGAACCGAGAAAAGCGATTGTCAAGGATACGAGTAGACAAAGTATTGTAAACATTGACCCGTTAGTGACTTTCATTCCTTCAAAAAACATAAATTTCAATATATAATTTCACAAGATGGCTACGAACTATTACGGGAGTGATTGCAGCTCTGAAAGCGAGATTTCAAGTATATATTCAGAGGAAGAGGATGGAGAAATAGAGGACGAATGCCATCAACATGCTGAAACACACGAGTCAGATGATAGCTACCCCAGGTCTGAATCTCACGAATTGGTAGGACCATATTCTTCAGAACCACTTGCTGATGCGGAATGGCTCAGTGAATATAACGAAGAAATTTCAAAGATCGAGAAGAGAAATGAAAAGCTTCAAGAAAGATTTGATGGCGTCACGCCGAATAGCGCTTGGTACGTAACTATCAAGATCTAGCTACAAGCTCACTCTTTTTGCAAAATATTTAGTTTCGTTTTGATTTTTTTACTAACTCGCAAATCTAAACGTTTCCTCTTTTAGGTGTAGATGCGGTCATTGCAAGAAAGACTTACTTCAAAAACCTCAAGAGTGTAATTGCTGTCACGAAATAGAGGGTTGTCTCGAGTCACTGAAGTCTTCCGAAGTGCTCGAAGAATTGGAAGTACCTCTCATTTGTGTGACCTTACATCCAGGGTTTGAGCCTGTTTGTTTAAATCGCTGGTCCCTACGTTCATCATGTGCCAAATACCGCACTATCGACGGATATAAGTATAGACAAACTGGCAGTGAAGAAGAGTGAGTAAATCCTTTTTTTTTCTTCTAAGCTTAGTTTTAATTACATGGGCCCAGAACAAGTAAGATAACTATGACTAATGTTTTCTTCCTTATTTTCTTATATCTTTTACTGTTCACGTGCTTTACAAGTCATGCCATGCCGTTTTAAAGTATTACTTATTTCCATGATAATGATGTAAATAGCAATTGTAACTGACAGTTGTTTATTTCAAGAATATATTCTTGTTTGTTTGATAAGTTTATATACTAACAAATTATCATTTCATATTTTAGGCTTCTCCGTGCAACAGCTTACAGGGAATTCACCCAATTGGTTCATGGTTATCAAGGAGGAGGATCCAAGAGAATCCCACTGCCTGCTTGTGCATACCACTCGATAAGAAAACAGTTTCCTAGCACCGATTTTTGTGGATACGAAGATAACGAGTGATACATATTATATTATAAACAGAACATTGCATTAGAGTGATTTTACTTGAAGCATGAAAACAATTGCACTACATAGTAGTAGATATTCACTGTTTTCTTTTGTTTTACTTCGACTCTCCTCACTAATTATACAACTTTGTATCATGGGTCTAATAGAAATGACTCAAATTGCCTTTATGAGGGTTGTTTTGTATTTGTCACTTTGTATTGCACTTACAACTATAATAAAAAATTATAAAATAATTAATTGTAAAAAGTATTACAAAATGATACATTTCTACATATTAATATAAGAGTGAAGTCACTAAACCAGTGAAATGGATAGTAGACTAATACACCTTAGCACTGAGACTCTAATGCCATTGTTTTCTTTTGTGTCTATTTGACTATTACACCTTAACAAGTAATTTCTATTTCACGGGTTTAGTAACTTCACTCTAAAAGCAAGAGAGTATTAACTGCTTTTCTGGTTTTTAGGGCAGTCTTTCACATTCTTGTGTCCTTTCATGGGATTCTTGCAATGAGTGCAATGAGGGATTGATTTCTCTATCCTGCCTTCTCCAATCTTCTTTGTTTTCTTCATTTCGGCAGCTTTGGCTTCTTGTTCAAGTACCTGTGATACTGATAAAAGTAATGCACAAATTAGCATGAAGTGAATAGTTGATGACAAAATTGTTAGTTTATATTATACTTCTATTATGTTATGACTGTTAGATTATTCAACATATTAGAAATAAACCTTCATGACTTAGACACAACAGTCTAATTATGAAGAAAGATCTATAGTGAAAGCACTGAATAAGGACTTGGTGATATTTGAACACTGAAACAGAGTGCAGTCAGTATAACCAGTGAAATAGTACAAAATCTAAATAGTAGTAATAATTAGCACAAATTCATTTGTTTTCTTTTGTTTGGTAAGCACTATTCAGTGCTATTCAGCTAAGCAAATTTCACAGGTATGATGATGGCACTCTTCAAACTTAGAAACATCAATGGGAAATAACATCCTACTCACATGGTGTTGTGGGTGGTACATTGTCTACAACCATACTCTTTCTTTTTTCCTTTTTTTCCAAAGCCACAGTTTTACTTTCTTTTACCAGCATCGTGTTCATTGATGGTGGGGTCATTTCTTTTAATTCTTTCTGTGCCTCTCTTAACATGTCTTCTTTCTGCAATGCTTCGAGAAAAGTGATGTATATCTCTTCCACATACCCTATTGATAAAAGATAAACAATAACATGTATACAAGTATTTTTTGACTTTTTGTTAAATCAGATGTGCCGAAATAGCAATTCTTACCATAATCTGGTTTTATTCTCACATCTCTTACAGTAGCCTCCCCATTTTTAAACTTCAGATAAATAAATCTCACTTGGTCTGATCCATCTGGCTTCTTTTTTGTCGCTCTAATGATATTGTAGTTGAAGTGGCTTACAGCAAGTATTTGTCTTGGAAGGAAAGAAAACAAAGAGAATGATTATAACAAATTATTATTCTTATTATTCGAATATCTTAGTTTGATTTCATTTGTTTCTTTATTTTGCATATTGCAATTCAAGTTTTTGCAAGAATGCAAATATTTAGTCATGCATTTATGTCTTATTTCTTGATAGCTTTTATATGAGAATAATACTATGATTATAATATTAGAAATATATATATAGCAAAAATACATATTGATACAAGTTATACACAGTACTAGATACCTGCAATACATTCCAGGGAAAGAGGATGCAATCATTTTGGGACAAAACTGATTTAGTAGCGAGTGAAATCCCTCGAGGCAACTTGTTTGCGATAAAGGAGAAGCCTGTTTAATGTCAGCAACAATTCCTTTTTTGCTCAATGCTTTGTCCAGTTTCTCATATGCCACAGAATCTAATAAAGAAAAATAACATAATTATAACAGTCAAATAGGTGCTAGGTACTAGGAGTCAACTTTTCTGGGCTAGAAAAATTCAATTTTATGCACCAGGTTTGGGATTTGCAAATAAGAAGTGGGAATTGGAGTTGCTCAAAAACATAACTAATTTGAGAGCATGGGATTTGGCCAGGAAATGGAATTTGGATCACTCTTCCAAAACCGTGTGAACAAAACAGTGGTGACAAATTTTGAAATTATCAACATAAAAATAGAGAAAGAGTACCAGGGATAAGCCATTTCCTAG
Source organism: Actinia equina (assembly GCA_011057435.1). Lineage (NCBI taxonomy): Eukaryota > Metazoa > Cnidaria > Anthozoa > Actiniaria > Actiniidae > Actinia > Actinia equina. Next base: position 132,357 of record WHPX01000344.1, on the reverse strand, counting down.
GTGTTATGTCATCGGCATGTGAGCACTTATTGAACAGAGGGTCAGGTAGATCTTTATGCCTATTAAGAATGTGGCTTTTGAAGGAGTTGAATTTTGACCAGATGATTCTTCCGGTTCCACAGACAGTTGATGTCGCACTCCAATGGAGATGGTTTAAGCAAGGCTGAATCCAGTCCTTGATTAATTCACATCCTTTTTCTCTTGCAACTTTGTTCAGAGCCTTCTTGACAGCTGCAAATTAAATGCAATATATTACTATTATTATCATAATATACATATGCCATTAGAATAAATGTATTCATAAACAATCATTCTGACTCCAAAGGTGACATGAAAACAGGTATAGTTGACCAAGAGATATTCAAAGATAACTGTAGTAAATATTTACTAATATTTGCTTTGCCTTCATTAAATAAGTGGTGTAGAGGTTTAAAATATGTCACACCAATAATTAATAAAATATGATATTAATAATAATACCACTAGATATTCATACATTTCTTTAGGTGCCAAAGATCAAAATAGTGAGTAATATTTGGCAGCTTTTCTCGCATGTGTTTGGCAATGGAGAGATGTCTGTCAGATACGAAGGTGCCAATTGTAAGGCCAATTTGAAGAAGGAAGTTGATGCTCCTATTGAAACCAACGTACTCCATCGCCGTACTGCTACCAGTTTCATTTCTCTAAAAGGAACAATGACACAATGCAAAGATTAGCATTAATTATCTTATAGAGTCAAATAAGAATGTGTGTACAGAACATAATGAATGTAAAGTCAACAAAGTGCTTTCTTACAAGTTTAATTCTCACTACCTGTTTTGGCAGTAAGGACAGATATAGTAGAATCATAACATCCAATGATGATAACATACCTGTACGAGGGAAAAATGAATAATGTTCGGCAAATTACAAAGGAAGATTGAGTATACTCCAAATTTGGTGCTGTGCCCCATGCTGTCATGCCTGGCATCTCCAGATAGTGTTAGGGGCTCTGGCAGTGACTTTACTTCACTTAGCATTACTTTTTGGTACTTTTTCCAAAACAGCAGGATGGAAGGAAACAGCTTTTCCTAAAATTCAAAAAATAAATTTACATGGAAAATAATTCTCCTACTTCTCAGGTACAGAGCCCTTGTTTGCATTACTCAACTAAATTCAACTATGATAGATCATTTTTATAAATAAAGCATTTTGTAAACATTGCGTACCCCTTGATGTTTAAAGAAAGTAGTAAGTGTGATGCAGGCAACTCCCATGTGCTGAAATAGCCTGAAAACCTTGCTTGCAGAAGCACCTGCAGTTAGGACAGCAAAGCACAGGAGAATATTACCAGCTGGGATCTTAGTGCCTGTCATGTTGGGTTGGCTTCTCCAAGTATTTTCCTTCTTTGGGCATCTGGGGTTTTGGCATGTAGTAGTGATATTGACCATAGTCCCTACTTCTCGGTATGTCGCAACAGGGTTTTCAGTCTTGCAGGAGTGGCAGAAGGAGAACAACAATAACAGCTTGGACAAGAAGACAATGTACTTAGGCTCAGTTCTAGTGCTATAGTTGCTTGAATTGAATCTGTAAGACAAAACAACAGCAAAACAAATTATTTTTTGTCAAGATTTAAACTATAAAGATCAAATTTATTCCATACCTCTTTCCTGTCATATGCTCTTCATCCTCCGTTTCAGTTTCTGTCTCTGTATCTGTGTAGGGGTGATAGTCAACGTCATCAGGGATACTCTCAGGCTCTTCCTCTGTAATGTCATAGTCAACTGTGTCCTCATCATCTTCCTCCACTTCCATATTTACATACTCATCGTCTTGTTCCAAATTCTCTCCGATCCTTTCTCCAAGACCTTCTTCATGGTCGTTCAGCTGTGTTAAATTACACTGAATACCACAGGACGATTTTGGAGTGGGTTCCTTTGCCAGAGAATCGATCTTGTTTTTTAAATCGATGCATTTATTATGTAGCAATCGTTTTTCTTCTTTGAGCTTTTTGCAAGCCAAGCAATCTGGAGTCTGGGTGCTGAAATCCCGCGCTGAAGAACAATCCTCGGCACTGATTACTGTATCAGGCTCCTCTGCATTGTCTACAGGTAACCTGTCTTCATTCTCAAGCTCTCTAACAGGTCCCATGGCTTCTCTGGACACACCAGTACTAGCAGCGATCATGTCTCTAAGAATCTATATAGTAAACAAACGATAGTGCTACAGTTGGGGCATATAGTCCAATATGTGTGACATTTTTTTATTATCAATCGACGACTTACCTTTCGGCGATTTCTTTGAGAATTGTTGGCTTCAGCTGAACTAGTCGATGGAACTGGGTAAAGTTTTGGGTATGACACAATTCCGGTCTCATC
>WHPX01000344.1:0-120000 GCA_011057435.1 Actinia equina | reverse complement strand
CAATATTATTCTTCTTTATTCCAACCGATTTAGTTTCATTATTTATATCATTTACACCGAAACTCATATCATTCGTAGCTCTTCGTAATTTATTATTGTATCCAACAGTCGATTCAGTATTTATTATTAAAGTGGATGGCAATAACCAACAACCTGGTGATATTGCTAAATCGAGTTTTACTTTTGCTTCTTGAATAGCAAACTGGTATCTCTGAATGCTTTTAGAAATATCTTTTTCGATTATAGAGTCTCTAAAAAGTTTTAAGAATACATCTTGAGTTTCTTTGGCCGAACCTGAATCGCCAATGATTGATGATCTAGTATTTACCTGTGAGCCTAGCACGCAATAAACGAATGCTTCAATACTTTGGTTCAATCGTGACAATCCTGCTTTCGTGATACCATGACCTTTCTGAGGTATGAACCAATTATATTGACTACGATCTTTGTGGGTTGATGTATAATATGCTGTCAAACTATCTTTATAGGGGCTTCTATAATGGAAATTGAACATGTCTTCTTCTGTGGATTTGCCTTTGAATCTGAAATCTGGGTTTGATGAATCGATACCAAACTCGTTGCATAATGACATTAAAGCGCTCTTATCATATCTAGTACCATTCCATACAAACGTGTTATCCCATGGCAGTGGGACTTTTAGATCGTTTAGGATGCATCTGATCGTATATACTACATGGAATTTTAGGATAGAGCCGATTTGAGTATCAGGTTCTATGATATGATAGCTAATCCCACATCCACTAGTTGCACACCAGCAAGCGAAATTTAGCTGTTGAGACCAGTATTTGAAATTCGGTTCTTCGATCCATGCAGTGTAATCGCTTACATTTTGTACTACCGGTGGTGTTAATTGAAAGACATCGTTAAGAGGAACAGAGAAGCTTTTCGAGGAAGTAACATATTTTTAGCGGGTTTAGCATTTTATTGACATCATCTGCTTTATCATATATATCTACAGCAGGAATTGGATAGTTTTTGTTAGTAGGCATGACCTCCTTTGGGAATTTATTCATCTATTATAATATATTATAAGAGATAAACTTTTATACGTTTATGTTTTTGTCATACCTTACCTTATACATGTACCCCCCAAACGGATCTCTGTTGAATGAAAGAGTTATTTCTTTTGATTTACGAGTTGGTTTACAAGCTCCTTTTTCAATTCCTCTCTCAACTTGTTCACATCCACATCGTTTTTTAAAAGATTTTCGTTCTTCTTACGCCGGATACTTGATTTGAGTTTTTCATATTTAGTTAGCTCGGTCATGATAAGTTCGAATTCTTTCTCATCTATATGATTGTTGTGTAATGCTTTCGAAACTAGATCATTTATGCTATTTTCCTTCGATTTGATGAGTTGAATAGTTTTTTCATGTTTAGAAATCTTCTTAGTCAGTTTCTTAGTCATGACACCACAACCAGCTGAAACCAACCCAAGGATGCCTCCAACAGCGCTGAGAGGTACGCCAACTACGACACCAGGACCTGTCAAACTAGTTCCAATTCCTGAAGCTGTTAGTATGCCACTGAGGGTTCCTGTCATTATTGCTGTCCCATGGAATGCTGATCTAAATCTTGTATACTTCTTTCTAACATGTTCATAATGTCTATACTCCCCACCTAGTTGAGATAAGACCATGTTTACTTTATGCAGTCTAAAGTTATCACCATTTTCTAATGATTTTTTTGGTAATATAGGGTAAATTTCCTCTGTGATTATATCTTGATTTGACATTTATATAATATAATATTATACTTTATTTATTTATACCAGTTCGATAGTCATTATTAGAGGATAAATACTAGTAGTTATTTTTTGGTTATTGATATCTGTAACCCAAAAACTTAGCCTGCTTATATAATTATTTTTGATCAATGGTACGTATAAACATGTATTAGGAGAATATATGACTACACTGTTAGACGATGTAAGTCTAATATGTGATAGAACGCGACCATGATCATTGTTCAGTATTACATGATTACTATCAATCATATCACAGTGAAGGAATAGATCTTTGATATTTGCACTTAGATTGTTTAGAAACGAGCATTGTATTAGCCGTATGGTTTTGCAACCGCTAATAGGGTTTTTTAGACTAAGTGTGAAGATTGGTGTGTCTCGAGTTAATCCGATATACAGTATTGTCATTATAATATATACTCATTTTTTCTTTTTATACCTTTCTATGATATACAAAACGACAGCTACTATAAGGAGCCATGCATTCTTAGCAAGGAAGCCAACGACCTCTCCAGCTGTTCTAAATATGAAACTAGCTATTGCTCCAACCATACCAGGTAGTATTTGAGCTAGTTTCTTACCAATAGTTTTCAAACCATTACCAACACCCTTTGCAACACTTGTTAAACCAGCTTTCAAGCTATTAATGATAACACCGATGATAGTACCAACAGCTAGAGCAATGCCAGTAACGGTAAGACCATGACGTTTTATTATTTGTTTTACCCGTTCTCTCAACGGTAATTTTTCCTCTATCGATTCTCTTTCATTTTGCAGCTCTTGATTATCATTTATTAACTCACGTATTCTATCTTCATGCTGAGCTTTTTCCTGTTTTAGCTGTTCGTTCGTATCAATTAATCGGTTATTTTCTTGTCTTAATTCATCACGTCTTTGATGTAGGGCTTCTATCTGCGTTATCATACCATCTTTATGATCGTGTGAGTTATAATGTAACTCGAATATGGATGACGCATTATCCATTTCCTCTTCAGAAAGGTCGTTATTGGTCAGTCTATCATGATGCTCATCCACAAATCGTTCTAGACCGGCTAACATATCGACGCCAGCTTTTTCCTTAGCATTTATTTCATCCTGTTTATGATCTATTACTTCCACCTTTGCATATACGTGTTGTAGCTCTTGTTCATTTTCTTTTTCCTTTTCTAAAAGATTCTTTAGACGAGTATCAGCTGACTCCCCTAAATTGGTTTTTATCCTATTAGTCATTTTACCAAGACTTTTTTCTGAGTAATCCTTGAAACCCTTAGTTAGAACACCATACCATCCTCCTTTTCCTTTCCCTCCATTAGGATCGAAGACCTCAACATAATGATCTGCACTAGTTCTTATATCAAATCCATTCTCTCTTGTTATTTTATTATTTGAAAAGTAAATGTCGAGATATTTTTTTCCCTGATTATATCTATCGATATGCTCTTTACTCCAACCAAGTAATTCCCTAAGCTGTTTGGGTATTTTCGTATCATCAGAAGATAATTTAAACCATTTTGTGCCAGTAGGAGCCTTTATTTCGATTTCATTTCCTTCTACCATTCGGAAGTTTTTTAACAATTTTTCATAATCACCATTATAATTAAACTCTGGATATTTTATTAGAATTTCATTATACACTACTTCTGCATATCCCTTATCTAAATCAATTTTTTGTAGATTACTCATCTCAATATACTGAGGTATTTCCTTACCATCATTCCTAATTTTAAACAAATCATTTAGACGTGTAATAGCATATCTCCATCCACGACCATATTTATTTTTCATCCTAGTAAAGAAACTTTCATTACTTTCTTCATCGAATGGTAATGAGGAATAGTATTCTTTATCGATAGTATCGTTGATATCTTCTACACCCTCTTGGGTTAGTGGATCAAAATCAATTCCACCAGCCTCCATCTAATATATATTAATATACTAAATAGTTTTTTATACCAATTACAAGAATTTCGATGCTAGATAACCAACACCTAACATACCACCACCAACATAAATCATCTCATATTGTTTCTGTTTATTACTCGGTTTATAATAATTACTAAACTTTGGTTCATCCTCGATATCGAATTTAGCATCTGGGTGAGCTTTGCTATATAGTTTGAACGCCATATCTGTATTACCCAAAACTTCATCAGCGTTTTTCTTATCGATATACTCCTTATTTAACCAGTCTTGGTATGCCTGCCTTTTCTTTTGGTACTCGCCCATTTGTCTTTGGTATTCTTCTATAGCCATGTCATGTCTTTTCTTCTCTTCATCGACTCTAGATGAACTCCCATCGAGTGTCTTAGCTAGATAAGAGCCACCAACGAATGCTGTAGCGTTCAATACAGCCCCAGCTACCATTACAGCTATTGTTGCCATTTATACTATTACTAATTATTATTTATTTATTCTTATACCAATTACAAATTTGTTGGTATAATCTTTTTAGTTTCGAGATATTCCTTCAAATACATTGAACCAGCTAGAACTAAGACCCATTTTCCATAGTTAGGTAGGGAGCTCGATGGATCATTGATAAACGATTCTCTCGCTACTTTCTTCCCCACATAACCAATACCAGCAGCAATTCCTACAGTTACGCTAGCATCCATGACAGTTTTAACCAATTTGTTTTCTGTTGAGCTTGACATATTATATAATATTAATAAATATTTTATTTTTATACCATTTTACTCCATGCCTATTCTAGGCACTGGTATTTTAGATGATTTGGTTTGTTTTGGTGTTAATTGTAGCTCATTCATGGATGAGGGTGTTGTTAATTTAGGCTTTTCATCTGTATCGACAGCATGAGGTGCATTCAACTCATGTTTATTCTGCTTTCTCCATCTAAAATATAAATCTACAGCAGTCAGAGTTATTCCAACCATTGTTAATGCAGTTGTTAGTGATATTTCAGGCATCCACTTATGTTCACCATTATCTTTTACCTCAGTATCAGCATCAGCTTTAAGGGCCAGTTTAGCTTTCTTATGGTACTCGGCCAAACGTTTACCTGCTGCTACCTTCTTAGGGTCCTTGATACGTTCTACTTTCTGTTCAGGCGTCTTAGTTATTTGTTCTATTTGTGCGCTATCGTTTTCAGACATTCTATATATGAATAACAAAATAATTATTTATATACATTTAGCTCAAGAGATGCTCAAGAGTCTGCTCAAGAAATCGTCAAGAGAATCATCGTCTGCTCAAGAGTCTGCTCAAGAGGTGCTCAAGACTGCTCAAGACTGCTCAAGAGTTTGAACAGTAGTATCATGAATATACTTATCCATGTCTTCTACCACCTCTTTATTACTAGTATGGTTAAGATCTATATGTTTAGCCACTTGAAATAATCCTGTTGCTAATGCAATGAATCTTCCACCTTTTAGGATAGCATAGCCAGCTGCGTTAGTAAGCTCTTGTCTTATCATCTGATTTTCCTTAAGATCACGGGATAAAGATTTTTTATTGTCTATAGGCAGTATATAACTAGTTAACTCAGTTGCAGCATCTATTGTCGTATCGACTAATGACCCTGCAACTTGCGCACCCATGATTACTTGATATCTGTTATAGAATCTATCAACATCTTTTGCTGATAATTTCTTAACATCCCCGAGACTCATCTTATTACCCACGTATAACTCTATCGTTCCTAGAACTGCTAAAATGCATAATTGTTCACGTTTTTCTTCTACGTCTACGCTATCGTCTTTCTTAACCGTAGACTTTTTCTTTCTAATCGGTTTATTTTCATTCACTATTGGTTCTTCTTCGTGTATGGTTTCTAATCTATCATTATTGAACTGATCTAGAACTGTTTCCATTTTATAATAGGTATACATATTTTATCTTAAAGCATTTTCGGAATTTCCACATACGAATTGAATGGATGACGTAGACATATGCAAATCCTAGCATACTTTTCTGATTTCAGCATTTCCATATAATTCTTCCTAAGCCTAGTATCTAGATCTCCACCATATTCATCAAATAATGTTTGATTAGATACTCTGTTCGGTGTGAAGAAGCTAATTATACAGCTTATGTTATCCCTAAAGGGTTTAGCAATAGATGTCAAATGTTGTGTCAATACCCAAACCGATATATTAGAATGTCTTGCGCTAAATGCTAGGTTAACGAATTGATTAGACCGTTTTTTTACCTCACTACTAGATGCAACATCGTCTAGAATTATTAGTGTTGTATACCCACTAAAAACTGTTTCGACATCTAGTAATATTTGGTTAAGATCATCTATATCGCTACTATCAGGTTGAATTACTATGAATCTAGGGTCATTATTAGCAAAACCTTGGTATGTTTTATTTTTCGAATACGTGGGGCAAACTAGGATAATATACTCGAATTTGTCTTTATAACCCCCTCTAAGAGTATCGACTAAGAATCGCGTCTTTCCACAGTTAGTAGGACCAACTATTATACAGTTATAGGGAATTTGATGTATTAACTCTTCCATATGTATATATTATAACGCTAATTTTTTAATACACTATCGATTTCAAATCAGATTTTTCCACTTCGAAGACAGCATCACCCACAACGTAAATATAGCATGTAACATTGCCAGATCCACCAGTCATACGATGAATGGTTAGTAGAATGCCGTCTTTCCTGCTATTCAGATGAAACCCCGCACCGTGTAAAATGTTGTCATAAAATGTTCTTAGATCGATCCATACAGCATATTTGTCAGTATAAAATTGTTTTTTGCGTGACATTATTGCTTAAACCATATCGTTTGACGATGCTGTCCCATATGTCTATAGGAAGCATACCTTTGCTAAACAGCTTATTAGCCATCCCATCGATGTTTATTTCGATTTTCGTAATGTTTGGGTTTACGAATTTCTCACTATCCCTCGCACCTGCTGCATATGGTTCTACGAACAGCATTAGAATCCCTGTGAGGCTCCGCCTAGGTATGTTTACTTTTTCATTGATGATACTATCAGTTGCTTTAGCTATGGTGAAAGATTTTAGGAGGACTACGTGTTCATAGTAAAACCCTTTTCCAAGATGATAAGCACTAGCTGCATCCTGAGATAGATACTCGCTTTGAACAGTCTCATACTCTAGTTTTAGCCCGCTAAGGTTATATCCATAATTTGCTGTATTATCACTAGTAACTCCGATAGCTTTGCTTTGTGCTAAGGTAATCTCGAATGTTAGACTGTCGTTCAAAGCTCTCATGTTTAGTACACCGTGTTTATTCAAGATTTCATGCGATATTGGGATTTTATACTCGTTGCCGTGTATAGCTCCTAGGGCAACTTCTCCAGCATCGGTAGTAACCTTGTTACCTGCATCCGTTCTTAGTCTACGCATATTGAGGGATGATACACCTTCACGAAGCATGTTATCGCGCTCTCTAACTTGTTTAAACAAATCTTCATATGTATAATATAAATCATACCTATTATGATTGGTTATGACTTCACTTCCATAGGTTACCTTCATACTTTCTATGAGATTCCTACCTAGATTGTTAACGACTGTGTTGTTGACATGTCCCATCTGAAGCGATAAGTTTCCCACTAGGGTAATGCTATTCGGGACATATACATACCCATTCGATAACTTTGGGATGTTTACTTGCAATGTTTCCTCTGGCGATGCTTTATTAGGATTAAACGTTACTCTATGTAGGGTTCTTTCAGCTTTCAATGAGAAAGGCTTCCTCGATTCTTGATTGACGTCAAGCACTTGCGATATCGATTGACTCATTATATAATATTATAAAAGATTATTGTTTTATATATTTTATATGATTAGCAAGAAATTAACAAACCATTATTACAACCCACAGGGTTATTGGAAGGGTTATGAAGCTATTGATAAACTAGCTTACGCCACTAATATTGAAAAACAATCTGTAAAAAAATGGTTGGAAAAACAAGCTTTGTGGCAGATATATTTACCTAAACCACATCATGTCCCCAGATATCACTGGAATGTCGAGCGCGTTAATCAGATACATCAAGCAGACTTATTATTCTTACCCCATGATAGAGTAAGAAGAAAGTTATACAAATATTCACTAGTGGTTGTTGACATTGCAAGTAGATATATAGATGCTGAGCCCTTGACGTCTAAGTACTCGACAGAGGTATCTAGAGGGTTTGAAAAGATATATTCCAGACGTTTGAAATGGCCTGAAACGATTATCGTAGATTCTGGTACTGAATTCATGGGTGAAGTTATGAGAATAATGAAAGATAAATCTGTTAAAGTACAAAGATCAGAAGCTAATAACCATAGATCTCAAGCATTAGTCGAGCGCGCTAATAGAACCATTGCAGAGAAACTATTTAGCCATCAGTATGCAAGGGAAATGTTAATGGATGAAAAGGAAAGATCTCGCGAATGGGTTGAAAGGCTGCCAGCTGTCATACGTGGTATAAACAGTGGTGTAAAGAGAATAACTGGAAAAGCCCCTATCGAAGGAATAAAATTGAAAGAAGTATCTGAAAACCATGTTAATTACGAAAGGCCTGTTGGATTATTAGAACAAAGATTACCAGCAGGTGTGAAAGTCAGATATCTTTATCAACCTGGTGAGTTGGAAGGTGGTGGTAAAAGAGCAACAGATCCTGTATGGTCATTGGAAATATATGACATATCGAGAACTGTCGTGTCAGCTAATCAACCTGTATTGTATTACCTCTCTGATGGTGCACCGAAAAGAAATTTCGTCAGAGAAGAATTACAAGTCGTGCCTGAAGATACTATGCTCCCACCTATCCATCTATAGTAATGCATTGTAGACCGGCACAGCTGTGCCGTGACGTCACAACTTTCGAGACCTTACTTTGATAATTTTTTCATTACCAACTTTTTGTGAAGCTATTCTATCATAATGATCAATGCTCATCTGATAACGTTTTATGAATTCACCTTTTTCATGATCATATAGTCATTCATCAATATTTCTATAGCCTATAGCTTTAGTATTGATGCAATCTAATTCTATCTCTCTTTTATCATCATCTCTCGATAATGCTACTTTGTTAACAGTTTCCGTATATATTTGATGTTCATGACTCCTGATTACATTCATCTTCCTCATAATTTGTTGCCCCTCAAATAGACATTCCTTATAGTCATCGAATGATATCTCCCTTTTAACGACTGACCTTTTAACACCCTTACAACGTTTTGCTTCTTCAATATCTGTTTTATAAGCGTATAACTTAGTTCTAAGACCTACAAATTCAGTAATCTCTTGACCTGCTGTCTCATCTTTCATCATACCAATAACCTTTTTATTAACCCTTTGTTTTACTCCTTGGTGATCTTCTGGATAATTACTTGTATCAAACTTTGTCTCGATATCTTTCTCGATATCTTTATAAAAATCATCTGTTTCAATCTCATACATGAGACTGTCAGTATCTGTGAATAGTAGATTCGATCTATTACCATATTTTGGTTTAACATAATTATAATGGAAGTCGTACATCAAATTCTTTGAAAGATCTAAGATGCTCATACCTACGTATATAGGTTTATTGAAAACTAACTCTGTTTTACCCATATGAATAGCAGCTAAATTTTCTGAGAATATTGTTCTTTTCTTATAATTAGGCATATTAATTAATTTAGCTGTCTGTTTTTTATTTGTTACTAGTCTAATATCCTGTCTATTGCGTATGTTTTCCATGGTCTTTCCAAAAACGCTATTGTTCATCAGTTTGAAAAAGTCTTTTTCGAAATCATTTTTAGCCTTTGTACGGAGTTCTGTGTTAAGACTAATATATTGTTTCAACCACTCAGACTCATGAAATGTAACACCTCTATGGATATTCGTTATTTTCAATCCAAGACTTTCATACAATTTCAGCGTTTCATGATGCACTACATATTTAGTCTTATCAGCTAGGTTAGGAATAAGTTTTTCTACTCTATCGATGATTAGTCTCTCAGGTGCTAATGGATACTCATTATGAAGATCATGTAATTCAACTGGATAGCCTAAATCTACTTCTAGTATGCATGGGTGTTTTCTCCAATTCTTGAGCTCTAGCTTATTCATCCATTTGAACCCGCGGGATGGTAACTTCTGCGACATAGCCCATCCGTATAAATTATTAGCATCTAGGTATTTGATGAATTTCGACTTTTCCTTATTGTTGAAAGATTTCATGTATTTGTTATTAGCTTGTGCATAACGTTTACTAATCATTGAGATCCCTCCTCTTATTCCAGATTCTATCATTAATAGCATTTCACTATCTGACAACAACTCGAGATTAATTTTCGTCTTTTTCAGCATAGCATCCCAAGATAGTCCCGGAGCTGTGTAATACCAACATGGGTCTAACTTATAATTATCCATACACACATCTCTGAACGTCTCGAACACATCAGCTAATAGGATTACATCGCTCTTGAGATATAAATCATGATACTCTTTCATAGATTTTATTTTGAATGTTTTCCATATTTCTTGTGCATGTTCGTAATCAGTTATTGTAGTTGGTGTATTATTCAACTTGTTAAAAAATGCTTCTATCGGGGGTAGGGATGTTTCATTTAATTTATCTAATGTACTAACATAGTCATATGGATAAACACCTTTTCTAAGTAATAGATCAAGCTTTTTACCCTCATAGAAAAAATTCATATTCTTACACTGTTTCTTCTCTAGATTGCTAACTAATGAATCTAGACTCGAAGCCATAAATTTTAAACTGTCAATGAATCTAATCTCACGTTTAATGTTAACGCCCTTACCACTCTTGTCTTCAAATGTATCTACTATTATCTCCTTTTTGAAACTAATATACTTTTCTTCGTTGTTGGGAATACAATCTATTTTCCCTTCTGTAGAACCTAGATTTTTGATAAATAAATGCGCATCATAACCCGCTAAATTATGGAATATCACCGGAATATGCTTCGGTATCTTGTAATTCAAATTACACTCGTTATGTGCTGCACCTCGATACTTACCTGTAAGATGGTCATGATCTAATACCTTATCACCATTCAACTCCTCATCACAAATATGACATCGTGTAGCTTTATCATAATTCATATTATCCTTGTCCGTCATATTAACCTTCTTATTGTAATGATATTTTTTATAGATATTTTTAACAGCCTTTTCTATCGATTCTACAAATCTTTGACTAATATCCTCATCCTCTGACTTAGCAGTATATCTATACAATTTTGGTTTATATATACTATCATCATAACATTTTACCATATAACAATACCCAGATGGTTTATGCTTTTGGTACTGTTGAGTATATGATCTTTCATCATTTTGTTGGCATGTATCGATACTCTCTGTGAAGCATTCAAACTCTGCATAGATGGCAAAGGGAACTCGCATGGAGTGCCTATGATTATTAAACGATATCGTCGACCCCTTTTTTGGTAATGTAATTTTCACTGCATCATGATTCTTACAGTATTCAATATGCTTATCTAAAGCCTTTTTCGTCTTGAATGAGTTAAGACACCTTTCACAATAGTATCTACTATGTCCGTTATTATTAGTTTGAGAATTAATCAATCTAGACATACTTTTTATCCAACAAAAATGATTTACCTTTTCATTTGATATTAATAGGAGGTTTATTGTTTTTTCACGATCGTTGTTTCCACTTATTCTAATCGGATATACTTCTTTCTTTTCTTCATAACCGTATACATTGATTGCATATTTCGAGTTATTCTTTTCCAATACTCCTATCTTATCTATTTGAACAGGGAATTCGATATCACCCCAACATAGTTTTTTACTATTATTCCTAAGAGATTTTGAAATCCTTTCTTGGTGCGCTTTTACTGGGAATATAGCTGTTGTAACCGCCCATTTGAAACATTGATTATCCTTATTAATAGGATTGACAATAGCCTCTTTACTCTTTAATTTTCCTGGTAATGGAATATAAGATTTTGCTGTCATAGGCTTATATTTATCTATATGAATATCTAAATTCTCCACTTTATTAAAAATCCATCCCGATCCACTATTTTGGAAATTACTAATCTTTTCTAATATATCACCTGTCAATGTCCTATAAGCGTCTACTATATCCGTAGCTTGTGTAATAATAACTATATTACTATGGAAATACCCAAATGTGTATACAATCTCTTTTCTCTCCTTTTTATAAAATACACACTCTAGTACTAACTTCATTTTAATCGGCTTTTGCTGTTTTTCAACCATCCTAATAACTTCAGTCTCATACTTTTCTATAAACGATTTGGGGTCAATCTTTCCCTCACCTTTTATTCTGTAAGATGATAAAAAACCCCTCATTGCTGACTCTTTCTTCTTTATTATTGCTTCCTTCTTCAAAGTCACTACCTGCTTCTTAATCATATTTATATTCCTCTTATACCTATAATCATCTCTTGGTGTGTATTCTCTTTGCTTCACTGAGTACTTTTCATTCATTACTCCATCAAGATTAAGATATTCATCTGAATCTGAAACAATATCTTCTCCCTCATCAACCTTATTATTGTGGTAGATAGTATCTTCACCTAGGTATGTGTTATGTAATCCACGATCCCTCGATAGATGTAAAACATCTGGTGTGCTAAGATCATATTTCGACATATTATTATTCATTATATTATTATTAATCAGTTTATTCTTATATACTTTTTCCGAGGACATTTTCATTCTATATATAATATACTAAGATTTTATTTCTTTAAGCCACTTTCATATATAATTATTTCAATATCATAAAAATCTTCATAATTCATTAATAATACCCAGGCGATATTTCAATCGGTAGTCTTAACCTCAAAACCCAGACACTGTTTTAATCAGGTGTTATTACTCCAAAAAACTAGTCGAGAATTTTTGTCCCCGAATCGGCCAGTGCCCTCTACTACAGCTAGCCGAGCGCGAAAGTGCTCAATACGTCAAGCCTTACCGGCGTTTGCATTGCTACGCGGCCACCCCAGACAAAAATCGCGACGTGCACTTTGCAATAGACTGCCGTCAATCAAACAAGTTGACGTCATTTACACGCGTTTGGATCTGCCCGGATAGACCCGGTGAGTGTGGCTCATAATACTTGTAAACAATCGACCGAAGCTTTGGCGCCTTTTGAATCACACGCGTGTAAATGGCGTCAACGTGTTTGATTGACGGCAGTCTATTGCAAAGTGCACGTCGCGATTTTTGTCTGGGGTGGCCGCGTAGCAATGCAAACGCCGGTAATGCGACCTGTTTTTAAAAAGTTTCGTTTTTTTTTCAGGTTCATGTCATACCTTTATAGAATGGACAATGACGAATACCTAATGATGTGCATAAGCATCTATTGATATACATAAGAAAGGTCTCCGATTTTTATTGTTAATCAGATGAACGTCACAATATTGCGTGACACAAATTCAACCTCCATAATTCGGCGTCCAAACATAGGAAGACACGAAACTTTTCCTAAGCCTTGAATCTTTGATTCCTTGATATATTTATTATTACTTTTTGAATATGAGGCATGGTTTGAGTTTAAATTTTTGATGACGTCACGTAAAAGCCAAGAATAGCTTTGTACCGAAGATTTTAAATTCCGACTACAAATGAATATGAAATTTTCATAAGACTAGACGCGTGGCTACTTGACCTTTTACGGTCAAATATATTCATATATCTCTCTGTTATACTCAGAAATGCCTCTTAAAAGTAAAAAGGACTCGTTTTCTTGTGTGTTTTTTTTTTTTTTTTTTTTTTTTTTTTGCAAGAAATAAACCATATACTAAATAGCGTCATGCTCGGTTCATTATATATTCATTTATTCATGAACTCACGAATGCTGTAAATAGTCCTAGCGTCTTTAGTTCTGGAAGTTAGAGAATTAACGGGCCAAAAACGATACTTGGTACGATGAAAGCCCAATGATAGGGCTTTCAAAAAATATTAAAATTTATGTGGAAAAAAATATACTCTCTTCAATATAGCGTCGCAAACTAACCTCAATTTTAGGCTCGAAGCTTATCGCTCCTAGTTGGTGGAAGTTGATGGCAGAGATCTTAGCTTGAATTCAACAGATGCCAAAGTGATGTACATCTTTGGAAACAAGAAATGATGAACAATGTACGGACAAAATTTCAATGCCATAGGATTTTTCCTTAGAGCACGAGCACTCCCTAAACATGCCTAATTTTATGGAAATAGAGTCGCCGGAAAATGACTGTCGGCGGTTCTTTTCAACTTTCGCGAATTTTGAAAAAAATAAAAATCGCCAGACTTTTTGGTCATACATTTCGAAGACTACCCACCCAAAGGTATCTTTTGGTAAAATAAAATGGAATTTGATTTTTTGGTTTTGTCCGGCGATTCTCGACCCTTACAGACATTCGCTCTTAAGTTTGTTTTTGTTTTGTTTTGTTTTTTGTTTTTTTTTTTTTTTTTTGTATACGTCTACACATATTACTACTTTTCTTTTTTTGTTTTTATCTAAACATATTAAAGCTCTGTGTTCTCTCCAAAAGCTAGGCTCATCGTGGGAGATTACACAGTTAACAGTAATTACAAGGTTTCTGGAGTTTTAGGAAAAAGGAAAAAAAAGTTTAACATATGTATTAACAAAAAAAAACATATATAGAAAAGTACAATTGAGATTACATCGTGGGAAATTACATGTAATGATTAGAAAGGGGAAAAAAACATATATATATAGAAAAAGTACAACAACAAAAAATACTTCTACAAAATCAATTAAGCGTTCTTTACTCTATCTAAATCTTTTGGTGTCTGCCAAATATTGTTGGACACTCAAGAAGAATTTTTGATTTTGCTTAAAAGTTAAATGTGGAGAACCACATAGAAAAAAGTTTACTTTATCAGACTCTGAAGTATGTTGTTGGAAAAGCTGTGAGGAAAGCGAAAGCAGATTTTGACGTTGGAAGGCATATCGGGGACAGTGTAAGAAATAGTGAGAGATGGATTCAACAGATCCATCATTACAGTCACAAAGCGATGTTAAATTGCAAGAAATTTTAAAGTAAAAATTTAAAGCACAATGAGCAAGTCTAAGTCTGGTGTGTAATACTGATGTTTGTCTATTGAGATTGATATCATAATTACTACTTTTAAATTATTTGTTCATATAACATTTTATCATTAATATAACATGATTTCTAACTCATTAAGTAGTGTTTAAAAAACGAGTAGGAGTGTTTTATCAGGCATAAAAGCACGAGGCGTAGCCGAGTGCTTTTATACCTGACAAAACACGATCTACGAGTTTTTTGAACTGCTTAAAACACTCATGAACAATTTATAAGATTTTGGTTCAACTGGAGCCACCATACACGTCACGAACATGAATTTTTATACTTCGGATAGAGATTTGACGTCACGGGCATGCGCAACCAGATTCAATAGAAGCTCCCACACATTGGATATTGCGTGCCAAGGCAAAGACAGGCACGTTAGTCAAAGATCTTTATAGGGTTGACTATGACCTTGATGAAGCTCTATGTCTTCATCTAAACTTGGATGCATACTTCATCCCTGATGAAGTCATCCTCATAGTATTCGAGTGGTCTTTATATAAAGATCACATGTGTCTTTATATAAAATCACTTGAATACTAATGAAGAGGATTTTATCGGGTATAAAGGTTCATGCACGTGACGTGTATGGTGGCTCCAATTGGACCATAAGCTTATGAATTATTAATGAGTGTTTTAACTTAATTTATTCTGTGTGTACCCAATTAGTGTGCTACTTGTGGCATGCTAGATGCTTGACACGTTAATAAAGTTTATGTACACCTACTTGCAAGAACGTTGTCATACGAAAATAGAACATTAGTGATTTACTGGGATAGGAATTATATTAAAAAACAATAGAAGATCACCGAAGCTGAACTTTTTCTTTTGTCTTTTAATGTATTCTTTTCTCACTAAATTACTCATGTTGCTCTACTACAGGGAGGGCTCCAGCGTTCAAGTAATGAAATAAGTCAGTTCAAACTTACGTTAAACAATCAGGAACAATACTCTAGAAGAGATTGCTTAGAACATAGAGGCATTCCTGTTCATTCCGGTGAAGATACAAACTCCATCACCAAATTTGCTGGAGATCTAATCGGAGTTGAAGTAAAAGATAAAGATATTTCGACAAGTCATAGGCTTGGAACCAACACACGAGACAAGAAAGATCAGTCAATTATTGCTAAGTTTACCAAACAAGACATCCACGACAAGACGTATGCAGCAAAGAAAAATCTGTACTTCTCATAAACATTTTTCTGCACTACATGCAAACATGAGAAGCGTTATTGCAAATTTAGATAAGCTTACTGAAATGTCAAAGGGGGACTAGCACGAAAATCATCCAAATTTTAATTTAGCTGAAACTTTACTGGAATAACCCTTAAAGGTCTAATAATCACTGGTTAAAGTGCTTTCCTGATATTCGGATGGGAAGTATTATATTTTAACGAATTTTTATAGCAGTCTGCTACGTCATACACTCAACACTAAACAATGCTCCATACATTTCTTTGTATTTTGAAATCAAAATATCTTCTAGTTTTATACTTAGTATTAAAGAAAAGATACCATAAAATGATTCTAACTACAAGTTATGTACGTTAAGTCCCTAAGCGAACCTTTCAGCTTAATAGAAATAAAGTTAAACACGAAGCTATTTACAAAGAAATGTATGGAGCAATGTTTAGTATTGAGCATATGACGTCATAGACTCCTATAAAAATTCGTTAAAATATAATACTTCCCATCCGAATATCAGGAAAAAACTTGAACCTGTGATTATTAGACCTTTAAGGGTTATTCCAGTAAAGTTTCATCTCAATTAAAATTTGGATGATTTTCATGCTAGTCCCCCTTTAAATGAAATGCATCATCATTTTTTATAATCAGATAAACTGAGACAAAATTTAATGTGTCACAAGATCAAGTCTAATAATACTATTGTAGTTATAATTTTATTCCTCAACCTAGTCCTTCTAGCTATCTATCTCGGCTAGCCCTTGTGGTTATTATAGATAGCATGTACCTTTATTTAGGTTTTTAATACATTTTATTTATTTTAACTTGTAAATATTACATAGCACAGCAGGTACTAAATAAACACGATTGTTGCTGTTGTTGTTCTAAAGCTGGAGGTACTGGTTTTTATTTCTCTGATGATCTAAGCTTTGACGCTAGGAATGATCTCTCAGAATCTTCTGAAAATTACGAATCTCTTTGGATTGAAATTCCTAGTGACATACATCACAACCTTGTTTGTGGTGTTATTTACAGACAGTCTTTATTTACACCCAAATATTGATCTAGAAGCTTTCCTCAATTCTTTCAATAAATGCCTTGAAAAAAATCAATAAGGAAAACCAGTGCTGTATTATAATGGGTAATTTCAACATCAACCTATTAAATACTGACTCTCATTTGGCTACTGATGAATTCCTAGAAACATCATACTGTTAGTGGAAATATTGTTTATGACTTGACTGATCATTTACCAAATTTCATAATTATTAAAGTGTTTACAAGACTTTGCACAATATTTTCAGAATAGATTCTTTAGATAGTGGATAGTTGATTGTGAAAATATTTTGTCATTTGAATGTCGGGTCTTTAAGATACAAAGGTTTATATTCCCAATATGTTAATGACTATGACGTAACGTAAGGGATCATTTAATATACAACACTGCACTCATTCTGTAATACAGTATTTTAAAAGCATCACCCTTTTACGCGACTCATGTAAAGGTTCTTACAAATTTGTTTTCAAAAAATGTCCACCGTTCAATATTAAAAGTTGCCATGAAATGACTCAAATCCCTTATGTTACGTTATAGTCATTAACATATTGGAAATATAAACCTTCGCATCTCAAAGACCAATATTCAAAGGACGAATTATTTTCACAATCAACTATTCACTATTTAAAGAACCAATTATGAAAATATTGTGTAAAGGCTTATAAGCACTCTAAAAAATTTGCCACTCTCCCCAAAAAAATAAAGATTCTTAAAAGGGATTATTCTAAATATGATGTAAAGACCCTTCTCAAGGAACTTAAATCAATTTCATGGGAGTCTGTTTTGCCTAATGCTAATGATGTAAATGTACTTTTTGATACTTTTTATACTAAACGCCTATTAAACAGCTTAGTAAAAAAGATATTAAATATCTTTCAAAGTCCTGGATCACAAAAGGCATCAAAACTTCTATTAAAATGAAAAACAAATATCACAATTTTTTTAAAACACAATCAACATATTATCATAGTTAATTCAAAATATATAGAAATAAATTAAATCACCTCATAAGAATTAGTAAGTTAGATTATTTTAATAAGTACTTTAGCTCTAATAAAACTAACATTAAAAATATTTAGAAAGGAATAAAACAAATAATGAATCTTAAAGTACTTTGAGTGGTGGTTTACCTTCCTAAGATAATTAAGGATGATATAGAATAGGCGACTTGCACTAAGAAATCACGTGACTTCTTGGATGGCAAACTCGCGCTATGTAAACAAACATCAAGATGGCCGCCGTCGCACCGGAAGGCGACAAAAACAGGTTAGTACAACCACTTAGACGTAACTTTTTAGCTTTTTTCTACCAAATATTGGTACCCATGGAGTCTTCAAGCATATTTTGCTTTTCAATTGGTCCGAAAGAAAAAATTCTTACGCTAATTTTTTCACCAAATCCAAAGCCGCTTCCTGTTTGTTATCGCAACTTTTTTTCGTGGTCTTTGACCTGGGACTTGCTTTTAAAGGGTTTTCCCCTAGAAAACTTTAAAAACAATACACAGACTCATGAAATGTTAGTAAACATTTCCATTCCAAGGACGTATTTCATCGTTATTGATCTAATTCTTTAGCGAGCCGGCGAAAAAAGGGTCGCTTGACCTTACCAGGATGCCTGAACTGTCGTTTGGCGACATAGAGTTATTTGCCAAAAAGACTGGCGGAGGTTCAACGAGTCTGAAAAAAGCCTACAAATTTTTTGCCGAAACAGGATATCTCCATGATTATAAAGGTGAGTTTTTTGGGGAATTAAAATGTACGAAAAAGCTTTAAAAACGGTCAATGCTTGTGCTGTTGTACTAGTTGTTAACTCTGGCTGTACTTTGTCGTGCTTGTATATTCAATGGACTGTTAAAATTTGACTTTTTCTCTTAGTTCGCTATAGTCAAGAAGAGGCAACGATAGAGAGTAAATGTTTTCGCTCGATGAAAAAATCAGAGAAGCCACATTCAGTATTTATTGTGTGCCTACTGGAAAACAAGAATTTATATGGGAAATGTTCGTGCGTGGCTGGTGCAGGAGGAGCCTGTCAACATACCCTGGCACTTTTACTATTGATTGCACACTGCAAGCAGCTGGGTCTAACAGCATTGCCCGATGAACTTACCTGCACTATGTCAGCACAAAGGTGGAATATTCCTAGGGGGAAAAAGATCACGCCAGAATGTGTTGATCAAGTGGTTGTCAAGAAAACTTGAGAAGGAGCGGACTATACTAAATCTATAAAGAGCTCTTTGTACTCCCCTGCCTCCCAATACCTGCTGCTAGACTCTACTTACAAAGAAAACCTGAAAGCTCTAGAGCCTGTACCTCTCATATGTACCCTTTTACCTGACATGTCTGATACAAACCTCCCTGCAATTTCTACAAGATTTGGCAAAGTTCCTATAGGTTGCATTTTATCTTATCAACAGAAGCTTACTTCCTCCTATATCATTAATGATTATGCTAATACTGATTTTCCTTCCTTACCATTGACCAGCAACACCTCTTTTACCAATAATTTCAGTTCCTGTTTAAATGCTGAGCAATCAGCTACACTAACCTCCTTAAGAGTTGATGAGGAAATGTCCTTTCATTTAGAAGAAAGAACTAGAGACCAAAGTGAGTGTCAACTTTGGCACACTTTAAGGAAGAAAAGAATAACAGCCAGTAAATTTGGCATAGTAGCTAAAAGACAAGCTAACTTCAAGTCTTTATGCAAGCAACTAGACCCAACCCGTCATGTCCAAACAGCAGCAATGAAGAAGGGAATTGAGATGGAACCATATGCAGCCTATAACTATGCAACCAAAGTAAAAAACAGTTCTGTTAACTTATATCCATGTGGTCTTGTTATTCATCCTGTTTGCCCATGGTTAGGGTGTTCTCCTGATCGCAAGGTCTTTGACATGGAACTAGCCACTGAAAATGCTACGAGTCCTTTTGGTTTGCTTGAAATTAAAGTTATATGTAAAGATGTTGAAAGCTTACATGATGTGAATTATTTAACTTTTGACAAGGACACCAATCACTTTGCTCTTAAACGAAAACATGAGTTTTTTTACCAAATACAATGTCAGCTAGCTATTACTTGTTTACAATGGTGTGACTTTTTTTGCTTTGTAAGTAGTGATCTTTATTTTCATGAGAGAATTCTATTTGACAGAAATTTTTTTCAAGAGAGCAAAGACAGAGTTGATACCTTTTATTTTACTTACTATATAACATAATGCAATCATCTTTGTTATTTCTTAGGTAAATTCAAATAACACTGAAAAAAGGATAATTTATGCAATACGTAAAAAATATTATTAATAAGTATTGCCATAAAACAACTATTACAATATATTTTATTCAATTAATTTATTTCAAATTAATTCATATCAATTGAAATCTTTTTCATGAAAAGATAAAAAGTTGAATTAATTCAAGAACACCAATTTTAATTAAATTATTTTGCCAATTATATGACTCTTGTTTTCATTATATATATATTACCATAAAACTGAGTAAATTGGCATGAATATTTATTATAAATTTAGACCCTAGGCCCTTGAAGAATCCCTTCTTATTAAGGGGCCTTGGAAGTTAGTCAACAAACATGACACAGTCCACAACTGGTTAACACTTCCTAGTAAAGATAGGGGAACAATGCCATCAAAAATGTGAAATTCTTTTATCCTTCGGATAGCCCTTTCAACATGAATTCTTAACATGGCTATTTTCTTTGTGTCTATGACTTCTTGTGGCTTAAGTTGACTATTTTCTAATAAGTAAGGGGGTATGTTAAGATCTACTGTCTTGTTCACTAAAAGATCATCAATGTCAAAGCCTTTATCACCCATAATGCTAGTATGGGGCTCTAAAAGATCTAAAATACCGGACTGTGCAGTTATTTCTTTGTCTGAAATTGAGCCTGTATACAGAGAGCTGACAAAGCACACTGCACCATTTGGTGTGATTCCAATCAAGCCTTTAAGAGTGGTTGAGCTCTTGTAGTTGCTGTACATCTGGGATTGCAGTTTCAGGGGTGTTGGGACTTGCACTTTTATTTCTGTGCAATCAATAATGCAATGGGTAGTTGGGTATAACATTTTAAATAGGGGGGACATATTCTGTTTAACAGTGTGAAAAGAAGGCCAAATAGGCTGCATCCCAAGGAAGAAGTACAAGTAATTGGCCCAGGTAATAATCTTACGACTTACAGTTGACTCACTGACATTAAACCTATGTGACAGGTCAAATAGTTTCAACCCCAGTCTTATTCTAACCAAAAATAGGAATAGTTCATCAATAAGTAACATTTTTTTGCTGCCTGGGCGCCCAACTGATACATTACTTCCATAGTAGTATGTCATGGTTTCTGCAGAGGGCTGCACAAATTCATAAAATAAAATAAAATGCTGATATGAAGGAAATCCAGTATAAAATTTGATGGAATTGCTATCATTTGTGAATCTTTCACATCCAAATTTGTAGATCTTCATGGCAGATAATCTGGCCTTCAGGTCTTCTATTTCCTTCTTTAGTTTTGTTATTTCATTTTCAAGAACATCAGTTCCAGTTGTATATCTGTTTCTACAAACAAATGCATAATGATGCTATTAAAAGGAAAGTATTTTGGGTTTTTCATTCAATATAGTGTTATATGTCTATAAATTTTTCTTTAATTTTTAAAGCAACATATATATAAAACAACTAATAAGCAAATTGTACTGAAAATGATAAAACAAGAGCATTTGTTAAGTTTTGATTTCTCTTTCTCTTTGCATGATTAACATGAATTGTTTATTACTTACATAGCAGCATTTGGCAACTTCCTCACAAGTACGCGTCTGTGAGGCTTGTTGATGGTCCACGCAAACTGAGTTGGTATAGCATGCTTTTTTAATCTTCGGCGCCCACATATATCCTTTTCTTCTTCATATTGATCAGTGTCAAAATGTCTTGAACATACTCTGGTGTTCGATGTTATCTAATCGAGGCATAAATATTCATAAAAACTCGTAAATTATTTCTGCTCACATATGCTTTGTATACAAATAAATTTTTTAGCGAGTTTGACGCTGTAAAATAAGACTGACCAATAAAATCTAGTAAAAAATTTAGTAATAAACAGTAACCAACGTAAAATCTTACCTTAAAGTTTTCTCCGATGTCTCCTCGTATTTTAACAATCCACTGTTTTCTTATTTCCTCTCGACAAGGGAAGCGGTGAAATGACAAACCATCATCACGTCGACCATCGCTTGTGCATTTAGGAACACAACAAACATAGTTGTTTGTTGGTCTACACGAATTGTGAAAATTCGGAATAAGACGATTTTAATTCGCGAAAAGTAAAGCAAAGGATAAAGTCCTGTGTTTAGAGTGTATTGTTTTTAAAGTTTTCTAGGGGAAAACCCTTTAAAAGCAAGTCCCAGGTCAAAGACCACGAAAAAAAGTTGCGATAACAAACAGGAAGCGGCTTTGGATTTGGTGAAAAAATTAGCGTAAGAATTTTTCTTTCGGACCAATTGAAAAGCAAAATATGCTTGAAGACTCCATGGGTACCAATATTTGGTAGAAAAAAGCTAAAAAGTTACGTCTAAGTGGTTGTACTAACCTGTTTTTGTCGCCTTCCGGTGCGACGGCGGCCATCTTGATGTTTGTTTATATAGCGCGAGTTTGCCATCCAAGAAGTCACGTGATTTCTTAGTGCAAGTCGCCTATTAGTGGATAGCAAACACATTGCTGATGCTTTTAATGAATATTTCATTAACATAGATTGCAATATGTCACACTCAATTCCTTCTGATAATATACAACTAGAATCAAACTTGCCAAATAGAATGACAACAAATTTCCAAATGGTCCTTATAGCTTACCCACAAAGATATTAAAAGTGTTGGGAAGTATTATTTCCAAACCCTTAGAACTCATATTCAATATTTCCCTCTCTACAGAAGTTGTTCCCCACCACTTCGAATTAGCTAAAGTGATCCCATTGTTCAAAACATACGCAGTGTAAGACTGCATGTGGCTAGTGTTATAAATGAAAAGTGGGAAAATATTATATTAGATAAATACAGTGACCAAGGTATATCTACAACACTTTCTATGAAACGTTCAGGATTGTCTGTCAAATATTTTAAACTCCTGTAGCAATGATTTTAACATGATGACTTGAATCTCTGTATAGCTGATGTGATATTGATTTAAATAAACAATTACCTCCTTTTATTACAATTATCTACTGATTGTAATCTAAATCTAAGCATTCTATAGTGCAATAAAAAGTCTGGGTTACTAAATGAAATATTTTCAATAGCATTGCCCATCAAGTTACCTGGATTCAATTAATCATCACGTGACAAGGTAACCCGTCATGACGCCCCCTTGTCATGACGCCCCCAGCCATGACGCCCCCCACGTATACCATGATGCCCCCAGTCTGTACTACCATGACGCCCCCAGCATAAACCATGACGCCCCTAGTCTCTATTAACACTTATCTAATAAGAAGTTTAACGATAATAATATGGCGCTACAAACCCATGTAAATCGAACACTATTGGAGTTGTTCCACGATCATTACGGTTTTAAATAACTCGTTTCTACGCTTCGCGTATCCACGAGTTAAAAAGGATATCCACAAGCTGGCAAACACTAAATCTCTGTAGTTAAGCGACATACTTCTTGAATTTTGTCATTAATAATTAGTTCCAGAACATGATATAGCTGAATTAGGAGTTAAAGAACATCATTCAGATGCATTAGACATGTTCATCGATCAAAACTTTTATTTCGTGCGATCAAGTCATGCTGTTGTTACGAAGCACTCTCAACACGGCCCATGATCAACATTTCGAAATGCCTTTATAAAATTTAAATAATTGTTAAATAATTGTTTTTGTACATGATTCTGGAAGTAAATACACATAATGAATAAAAACAAAGCTACCACAGCGTGACCTTGAATGAACTTTACATGATCAATGTATTATCTGTAGGAAAACCTACAGATAATACATTTATCATGTCGAGTTCACACAATATCAGGGATTGGCTGAAGGCTCTCAACCAATCAGAACTAATATACTTAGTAAAATGTATAATAATAGCCTTGGTTTAGATATATTATATCTTCCTAGAGAATTTTGACTCTTTTATTTAAAATAACAACTATAGAAATTATCTTCTCTGTGAATATATTTTATTTTGCATTCTATATATTAAATTTGTAGCAATTCTATATAAAACAGATGAATATAGGTCCTGCTTTTGACAGTATTTTCTTATACTTGCATCTTAGTTTTCTATTTTTTAGTAAAATGATCCTTTTCATTCATAATATCCTAGATGGCTCTCTTTCTCTTACTCTTTGATTAGCTAGTTTTGAACATACTCGAGAATGTCTGTGCTTTAGTAAACATGGCAGTAATTTGGTCTTAGACGTCAATGTAATTGCTTTAATGCATTGATATTGTTTATGTCCCGATAATTTGAACCAGATAAACTTTCATGAATGCTTTTTTTGAGGTATACAATTCTTTGTTTTCTTTTGAGAAATTTTGTCTTGTGATCGAGTCGTTTTTAAAAAGTCTGAATTGTCAGAAAACTTGAAATAATATATAAAACCAAACAGCTCATAAAGGCATTGAATGTCGTGGCTAGTTCTTGATGTAAAATAGTCTAAAATCGTGGCAAAAATATTTAAAAAATTTTAAATTTTGTTTCTACTGCCAAGCAGTAGAAACAAAGACGTAGCTCCAACGTCGCAATCGATAAGAAATCAGAAAAAACACAAAGACATCCCGAATTATGCACACATGCACCCAACCACTCACTCTCCAGTTGATCACATAATGGCTTGAGCCTCTTGCAAGGCACTAGCCACAAAAAGGGTCCCAAATCTGTCTTAACAACTATCGACCCATATCCCTGTTATCAAATTTCAATAGATTATTAGAAAAGTTAATGTTCAAAAAAACTTAATGCTTTTATTGTTAATAATTCTACATTTTATAATAAGCAATTTGATTTTAACGCAATTTTTGTCTACAACTTCCATTTGGGTAACCTACCCAAGATTTTCAAAATTTTTTTTGAATCTATAAACGAAAAACACAGCTATAGAACAAGGCTTGCTTCTAGAAATCATACTATCTACCTAAAGAAAGGACTAATTATTGCAAATTTAATATTAGATTTGCTGGTGTTAGAGCATGGAATTCAGTAAGTGAAAAAATCAAAAGTGATCCCAATATTTCTAAATTTAAATATGAACTTAAAAAAAGTATAATAGATTCATATAAATAGTTTTCTGATATTACCGATTTCCTTGCATATATTAATATCAGTATGTCTTCACTTAATTGTATTGTACCTTTCATTTAACACATACACGTATCAATGGTTTTTTCACTTCATATTATCATTCTATTTACCTAATGTTACTATTTATTATGTATATAACTAGAATTCCATACAATAAATCTCTATTATAAAAATCTCTATGCTTTATGTATTACTGGTGAAAAATGAAATACGACCAATCAGTGGCGCATACAGCTTTTCACTGTAAAAAATTATATCCCATCAAAACATAGAATTGATCAAATCAACCAATCATAAAACGAGCAATTGTGACATTTGAATGGCTTCCTGCCAAAGTAAATTTGCATTTCCTGCAGTTTTGTTGAAGTGAACAAAATGGTGAGTCATTTTGTTCCACTAGATGTGCCGCTACATGAGCTTATTCAAAACCAAGAAAAGAAAAGCACACTAAGCAAGACGCAGAGAAACCTAGCTTTATTGACTGAATATCTCGAGACAAAAATTGTGCAGCAAAACCTGGAAGAAATCCAGCCAAGAGATTTAGACGAACTGCTTTCTGCTTTTCTCATTGAAGTAAGGAAAAAAGATGGGGGTGAATACGAACCGACGACTTTAAGGTCAGTTACTAATGAAAAAACAAAGTACATTTTAAAAATTCATATTGACTATTTTTATATCCATTTTCCTTTTATAAACTGATGTGATATATTTGGCAATGCATCTACTTAACTTATAAACTTAAACTTATGAAAGTTTCGACAAAATTTGTCCTTTTTTACTCACTTAAAATAAACGTGTTTGCATGTGCATTGTCATACATATAATGAAGAGAAAACACCATAGAAAGTGCTTTGTACGGGGTTACATGTATATTCACTCGTTGTTTGTGTAAAACACTCGCTCGAAGACACACTTTTTCATGTTTTACACAAACGACTTGTGAATATAACCCCATACGCCGCACTTTCTATGAGGTAATCTATCTTCATTTACTTGTTTTTCATATATTTTTTTGCATAATTTTCTCCCTTAATTCACTTTTCTACATATTGTATTATAATCACTTCTTTGAAATTCACTTATATTTGATATTGTTTATATTTCAATTGATATTTATATACTTTATCACATACAGGGCAAAATTACTCGATGCTAATTGGCTAATTACTAGAGTATGATTGGTAGTTCAGTCACCTAGCCATGCCTGCAGACCGTAAACTTTTTTTTTCCAAACCAAAATGGCTTCATGTTTAGCATAATTTGGCAGGTGAAGAAACCATGAAAATAAAAAGTTCAAGCAAAAATGAGAACACTAGAAAGTGTCTGGATTAATGTTTTCTATAAATGGGTCTCGGAAAGACTACTCAAATACGAAATGTGTACAACTTCACTGTGTTTTTGAACGGCATTGCTGAGATAAAATAATTCAGCACAATCATCTTGGTCTTTGTTGGTAGGAATCTAGTTTTATGCATATGTTTTATGGTTTTTGACTCAATCTTTTATGTTCCAATTTCGAATAAAATTCGTTTGAACCATAACTACATTAGATTTGATAGTTCAGGATCAATGGACTCATAAAATAATCCTTAATTTTACGCGGCTCAATACCATTACCTATACTTGTCTTATTTCCTATCATAATTTTACCTCAAATGACTAAGATTTGCAAACTAATATATTAGCTAACTGACCAGTTGGTACTAGATTAGGTTCTTATCTTTATTTATGTATTAATTTGTTTAACGCTTTACGATTGTTTTGCCTACGCATTGGTTCGCCTACCAATCAAATGCATTGTAAAACCTATCTATGAAGGGTGAAACAATAAATACTGTAAAAAAGGAAAAAATAGTTCTCACATAAAGAATAACTGAGTACGTGATAAATCAAGACCCTGTTGGCAGGTTACGTGTAGACTGGGATACCTGGAGGACCTGGTTTCAACATGCATGGCATATTTAGTTGGTTGAGCTTCCAAAACTAATGATAAAGTATTTCATGATGTCTCGAAGTAATGATAAACCGGACCCTGGTTGGGACAGTTTACTAGTATCAGTCTCTAAAAATCTAAAGGAGAAGTAAAAATAAGCTGCAAAATTTCGAACCACAGTGTTAAAAGCCGTTTGTGGGCAGAGCGTTTATGTCATACTCATCAAACTCATGGAATAACTCAATCTGGAACTCCAATTCCAATTCTGGGTTTGGCATACATAATTAGCAACATGTTTCAAAAGCATACAAGTTCACACAGCTCATCTAAAATCAAAATGCTTCATTTAAAACGTAAATACAGGCTAATATTCGCTCAAAACCTTTCTCATAATTGCTATACATTTTCAAATTTTATAATTTATTGATATTTTTTAATGAATCGCCATTTTTTTGAAGAAAAATTAAAGAGATCATAACGCTTCGAAGGGCAAAGATCAAACCCTGGAATAGGCGTAGCTAATTATAAACTTTGCTTCTTAAATCAAATAGAATCTTAAAATAAACATTGCTATGTACCTCATGTTTCTTTATGAGTAGACTTTGAAGCCAAAACAGTTAATATAAATACATAAATATAGGTTATAAGACTATATTGTCAAGTTCCAAGAGAATAACGAGTCATGCTGAATGAATTTGTTTTATGCTATCACTTATCGTATAAATTCTGACTCTTGAAACCCTGTTCTCCTCATCCATCTTCGCTTGTTCATGCAGAAAATACTGTTCAAGTAGATGAATCATGAATAGTTAAAGGGCCACTTGGACGAAAATCGCTCCAAAATTGAAACTCTTTCATTCGAGCTGGAACTCTGCTAAAATTTTTACTCAACCCAAACCAAAATATTAGTGGCTAAATGTATGTGCCATTTTCGTAAAACTCAGTTTATTTGGTTTATTCAGAAAACATGTTTCATTCAATTCCTTAACTACTATATGACCAAACAATGTCTAGGCACTGAAATTTTTCAGTTTTGATAATACTGACGATCATAATTCGAAAATTTCAATACATCTCTGCACGCCAAGAATCACAAAGTTGGACGCATGGAAGAGATTCTAGCGGTGCTATTGCACAAAGTAACTGAGAGATTCGGGATTTAATCGAATCATTTTAAGGATAACAACTTTTCAGGGTATATTTACAAACAAGAGCAAAGAGCAACCCCTCGATTTGGGTCTACAAAACATCCGACACAAAGAGAAGAAAAATCTATGAGCTGAGTGACAGAAGCCGCTGTCGCAGGAGTAATAAATAAGATAACTTTAACATGTTCTTTTACAAAGATGATATTAGATAATCGTAAGGTTGTACCAATTAAATGCATAATAAACATTTTGTAGCAAATAATAAACGTTCTGTAGCAAATCAGCTAGGAGAATTACGACCTCACATTCTAAATTATTTGGCACATAGATCTAAATAATTATCACAAGTCTTTATATCACAACACAAAAAGGCAATCGGTTTTTTCATAACATCAATAGCTGTTAGATTACACTGAAACTTCAAATTTAAGATTTTTATATCATGGACAGTATGTAGCAAATACAAAAAATGAAATAATAGTAAGGAATTCTTATGAAAACCTCTTCCCAAGCATTGCTTCTTCTTCTAGTTCGGCTTCATCTTCTCTTTTATACACGATAACTTCTGGTTCTAACTCTTCAGGATTGACAAAGCGAGCGTTCAAAGGACTTTCCATCATATTTGAAAAGGTATAAAAGATTTGAAAAAAGTCTGTTTAGATTATTCTTTTCACGATAACGCGTTTAAAACATCAAATAAACTTCAGGTAATTTAACAAGAAATGTATAGTCAAAACGAGGCTAATATGAAGGTGTTGAATACAGTCAATTCAAAAAATGTTGTCGTCGCCCAATTCAAGCCTACACGACTGGACCGAAAGGAACTCTGGGTAGTAGTCATTGAAGCCGAGTTGACTGCATAATTTTATCTGACTAGTTATGCCTGGTTTACAGCACGAACCTTCGTAGGCGAGCGAGAAGTGTTGAAGGAGACGTTTTTTTAATGCCTTCATATTTTCGGAATTGTGAACTGAATCATAACTACTTTGTTTTTCTTTCCCTAACCCCAACGACATGCATTTGATGAATTGTCTATCGCCATTATTATCTTATTACTAGCAGGAACAATTAATTCAGAACGAATATTTAACCACTTCAGTGATTTTTACCCATATTTCTTTCTGTCCAGTCGCGTAGGCTTGAGCCGGTCGACGACAATGTTTTTTGAATTGACTGTATATGACGTCACAGCTTAAAACCGCGGTACATAATAACTTGTTGGGAGTGAGTAAAAAAATTAATGGCGGACGAAAATAAATTGTAAAATTTTGGCACTTTCCTTTCGAATATCAGAAAGATATTTTAGTGAGTGGTTCTTAATGTATTCAAGATTATTTCAGCAAAGTTCCAACTCGAATGAAAGAGTTTTAATTTTGAAGAGATTTTCGTCCAAGTCTCAACTTTCACATCCCCATAATCCTTTGCATCTTTGGGGGGTGACCAGAGGGTAAAACCCACTTATTTTGCAGAAGGCTGATCAGACAATGTTGAAAATACCTTGTTTTGTATCCAAAGATAAAATGAAGAAGTAAAAAACAGAAAAAGATATAAGCTTGAAGACGTTTAAGGTAAATTTTAAACATTTTTTCATAAGTCAATACATTTTCTGTAAGACTAAAACTCTTCAAGATCTCTACATGCAAAAATAACTTGGAATAAACTGATAATCAGTATTGTACAGATAAAAGCAGGTATAGTATAAATTCAATTAAGAAACCTTTCAATTTGGGACATTTTTTTGATTGGTTACCTCCTAAAAATGCAACGCATTATGGGGATGTGAAAGTCGAGAAGTGGCTCTTTAACCAAAACAATCTTTTTTTCAAGAAGTTCGTTGAAAATTCTTAGAAATAATCGCTTGTGTGACAAATCAAAGAATTTCTCTGGAAACTTTTAATATTACTATAGATAAGCTTAATTGATTTTAATGCTGGAGGAAATAAAATCTGTAGAGCAAATATTACAACAAATATTCGTCCTTTATTTAGCTTTGTAAATCTTTAACAATTCTGTTGTTTTTAACCCCCTATTGTATGTTTTTCGTTCAAGAAAAATGCAGCTTTGTTTGCCTCGTATCACGGGGTCCCATCGCCAAAGAAAAGAAGACTTTCATTCAATAATTTTATATCTTTCTATCAATAATTTATTTACATATTGAATTAAATATAAAATTGCACCAAATATTTGACTGTTTATTAAGCTGTTCGAGCTAGTATGATTATACAAATGAGCCTTAAATTTGTGTAGTTGGGGGAAACTTTTCTCTCTGATGCTACCAAATAATTTATTTTCTTAATTTCATTGTGGTAAAAATAAGGTTCTTATAAAAACCTAAATTCTGCATATGGATAGCCAAACATTGTCATGTAAAAGAAGTAAAAGTAAGCTTATGTTTTGCTCACCTTTTCTTAAGCAGTTTTCTAGTTTGTCTTTATGTGCCGTGTTCATTTGTCCATAAAAAGTTAGGAAATCTCCGAAATTTGGATTTTAATGAAAGACATCCAAGGTAAATTTTACTAAACTTCACATTTTATAGGATTATCTGTAGATATCTTTCGTTTTTCAAGTAAAATTAACCAGGAATTCAAAGCATAAAAATGTTGTCGGCCACGCAAAACTTTGTCGAAGAATTTTTGAAGAACAAAACTAGCCCCTGGTGTGGACAGTGGTGGGTTGTGTACAGGTGAGAAAATTCCTAAATGGGAGACACTACTAATGTCGAAAACAAAGACTCGTGCAAAGAAAAAGGTGTAGTGCATTCCCATTTCATTTCTTCACTTCATAATTTTTGTTATGGGGGACACTATCTTCATCTAGATGGACAGAAAAAATTGAAGATTTTTTACTCGATTTTATTTTCATCTTTTAGTTTTATCTAAATTGGGCTCCCTGTGCTATTGGGAGCTCCGCTTTTAGGCAGTGCCTAAATTTATATATTAGATTTTACTTGACATATCAACATGCTAGCTTACCTGAGACAGTACCTTGTTGGGTTGTATTGTGTAGGATTGCCCTCCTCGTTTTTTGTGACCATGAGACCAGCGTACGGACTTGAACTGTAAGTTGGGTCCAGATTAATGAATTCACTCTTGGTGTTCTCAGGCCTTTGACGTTGGCGGGTCTTGGATATTTATCAACCTTCGTTTGTGTTTTATCCTACGGAATTTTCTCCTTGAGGAGACAGTTGATGATGTCGGCAAACTCCTCATCGATTGAGCTGCCCGTCTTTTCGCTTAGGTCTCATTCCTGTGCTGTCTTGAAGGATTATTCCACAAGCACCATTGCTACTCTGATCATTATTTGTTCTCGTGGCGAGTTGTTTCGCCCTCGACTGAATCAACATCACCGCCATAGTTTTCGTTAGTTGTTTCTTGTTTGTTTCCCTCGTCTCCTTCAGGATCTGTTTCGGGCTCAGGTTCTTGGAAGGTATCCCGTTTGTTATTCTCAGCGAGGAGAGACGCGAACATATCGTCGATGGTCGGCAGGCTGCCATCAGCTCCAGTGTTTTGACTGTTTTCAGTCGTCGTTTCAATGGGTCTTACTGCGTCAGAACCTTGTTTTTCTTCAGTAGTCTAGCCAACTGCATTGACTATCTTAAGCAAGGCATTTTCCCCCACTAACTGCGTTAGTTTAGCTAATAATTTTTCTTGATTTAAGTCGTAATGCATACGTCCTTCGCGATCGACGCCCATGTGCAACGACTTTACGCATGCGCTGTGCTATATGCCTCAGGTCAGCAATGCCCATGCGCGAAGTGTTGCGAAGAGGACAATCCAAAAAAAGAAAAATTGACTTGAACAGCGATTAGCTATTCAAAAGCTATTCAATTATTCAAAACTTTGAATAATTTAAGTAGCAATTGTATTTGAAAAGAGAAGAGAAGAAAAACAGAGCAGAAAAAGGTTGTGAACCTGTGGCGTGATAGGTCAGCGGCAGCACAAATATGTTCTACGGGGAGGGGGGTCGGGAAGATTATAAAACTATTAAAATAGTTCTTTTGCATTTTGCTAAGTTACTATACTGTTTCGTTCACAGGGCTTGATATTAAGCAATACTGTAACCCAAATGTAGAGTACAAATCCTAAATGAAGAATTATATCAGGCAACACGGATCAGACATTGTCCTTGAACCCAATGGGGAGGGGCTAAGGATATTTGTTCACGCTTGTCGTGCTCTCGCCTTCAGTTTGATCAAGCATTCACCATGGCAATTTTCCATACATCGGTGCACTGGTCAAACACAAAGCATTCAGTCGAGGTTGTAAGGTTCAAATTTGAATAATCCTTTGAAAGAAACTTGTCGCCTCGCTTGAGCGTTTTGTGCTTGACCAGTGTGAGTGAACCAATGTATGGAAGGTGAAAGACATCAAGTTTTCGACACTAGAGAAAACCTGGTATTTCATCGATATCTGTATAATAAAATTAAGGTATGGCTCTGGCCTGGGGTAAGCCCAAACACGAGGGAGCGATGTGATATTATTCCGAAATCAAACCCGTCTTCATCGAGGGTGGGTGGGTGGGTCGCTTCACCCGACGGCGACTATGGCCAAGTGCATTGG
This sequence comes from Actinia equina, assembly GCA_011057435.1. Lineage (NCBI taxonomy): Eukaryota > Metazoa > Cnidaria > Anthozoa > Actiniaria > Actiniidae > Actinia > Actinia equina. Next base: position 86,991 of record WHPX01000344.1, on the reverse strand, counting down.
GAAAGGACACGTATTCCTTCGTATATTATTCATTATTCGCCAGGGTATCAATTACCAAATAAAATGGAAGTGGAATGGACAAACGATATCTAGAGCGTTAGAGGCTTTTTCTATAAGATGTAGTAACGGTGCACTCGAAGTGCGCTTACTGTCCTAACTACTAAAATGAAAATTAAAGTTGATGGTACGTTTCTAAGCGGCGAAATGTAGCTTAAAAAATGCCAAATTAAAGTATATAATTTTCAGGGTCGGTTAAGAATATTTCCCTTCTTGCAAACTAAATAATGTTGATATTATTCGATGGTTTGAAGATTCTTCGATATATAGTTTTTCTATTATTGAAATATTTAACTTTTACTATATAATCGCAGAGACGGGGATTATGAAAATATCATGAAAATGGATGTTAACATTATGCCAAATAATGTAGTAATTCTCACATAACAATACTGTTTAAGGAGGCTTTGGGTAGAGTGACCACAGTAAATCCGTGAAACTTTAGTAATACTGAATAGCACAATTTCATGCAAATTCCATTGTTTTCTATTGTTTAATTAGCACTATTTTGTACTATTTAGTAATTAGTGTTTCACGGATTAATTGTTTGCACTCTAGTTTTGGTCTGGCACACCTAGCCGCATTGAAACGACTACAACTTCGTCTTGAATAACTCGATATGCAAGCATTTTTCACACAACGTCAGGAAAGGATTAAAGGTTTCAAAAATGATAAATTAATTTAAAGCGGCCTTTTCATTATGACGTAATGATGATATCGTAGAAATTGTTTACCGCTTATTTTCTCGAAAACTAGACCTAGACTTTCAAAGCGACTTGCACCAGTCGATAGTATTCATCAAGGCACCCAACATATTGCAATATGAAAAAAATGTGTGGGAGCGTTTTCCAAATATTACGCTATGAATATTTTCATGGACTTTTACTACTATTTCCAGCGTGTCAGCTTTATACCCTTAAAATCGGGACCTTAATTTAGTGGATTCAATATTTTTAGTAGCTAGAATATAGGTACGGATATAGACACTGTTCTTATTAAGCATGAATCAAATTGTGACTTTCTTTCTAACGTTATGGATTTTTTGATATGAAGCTAATTAAATGACCCCATTTGTTGTCAAAAGCGATAGAAAATATCGATGAAAGAGGCATTCAAAAAATCGTCGAACGATTTTTTCCTAAATGAAGTCACTAAAAGATGTGTCTTTTACAAATATTTTCCATTAATTTCATATGTATTGAAGGGTTTTAAGGCAATCAAATAAAAGTAAGTACGCCCACAACTAACAGGACACGACAAGGAATAACACCAAGTCAAGCATGAATAATCAACAAGCAGCCTTGAGCGAAAATAGTTGTGAGCGTGTACTTATTTTTATTTGACTGCATTAAAACCCTTCAATGCATATGAAATTAACGTTAGAATGAGCCTCACAATTTGATTCATGCTCAATAAGGACAGTGTCTATATCCGTACTTATATTCTAGCTACAAAAAATATTGAATCCACTAAATTTAAGTCCCGATTTTGAGGGTATAAAGTTGACACGCTGGAAATAATGGTAAAAGTCCATGAAAATATTCATCGCGTAATATTTGGAAAACGCTCTCGTATAGTTTTGTCACACTGCAATATGTTGGGTGCCTTGATGAATACTATCGACTGGTGCAAGTCACTTTGAAAGTTTAGGTCTAGTTTTCGAGAAAATAAGCGGTAAACAATTTCTACGATATCATCATTACGTCATAATGAAAAGGCCGCTTTAAACTAATTTATCATTTTTGAAACCTTTAATCCTTTCCTGACGTTGTGTGAAAAGTGTTTGCAGATCGAGTTATTCAAGACGAAGTTGTAGTCGTTTCAATGCGGCAGGTGTGCCAGACCAAAACTACCCAGAGCCTCCTTAATATGCACTGTTCTTACATGTGTCTTGTGTACGAGCACACGAAGTTATGCTAATTAATGCTATTACATGAGGTGTCAATCAATGAATACATTACAAACACATTTTTAATCAAATACAATAAATAAATAATCAAACAGCTTCTGTCACAAATGTTGCAATTTCGAAAAACAGGTTACATAAATGTTGCCATTTCAATGAACAACATTAGTTTTAAAAATGCATCTTGTCAGAATTTTATTACTTTCCTTTCAGATTCGAGTCTACACTCTTTGATATACTAGATGCTTGCAACATTGACCATGAAAGAAATGAATACAAAAAAACTGACCACTAAAAGCGATTCTGAGCGAACGCAACAAGGAAACGTCTTCCCAGCTTTTGCACTCTTTGGTTGCTTTTTTACTTCATTAACTTCCGTGATTCTGGCAGGAACGCAAGATACTTTGGCTGGAACCTACAAACCTTCTACCACTGTGTTGTTGGCAGGGGTTGTTCCGCTTCTTATCGTAGATGTCATAGCGCCTTACTTCGTCAACAGGATACCCAACCTCGTTCTTGTATTTACTGCCAGTATTAGTGTCTCTGTTGGCTTGATCATCCTGGCATATGCTGATGTCGAGTGGAAGATTGCTGCTGTTGCATTATTAGCATTTGGTGTAGCAGTCGGCACAATAACCATCGTTTCACTGACTTCGTACTTTGAACCTTCAGCTGTGTCTGCGTACTCGTCCGGCACTGGGGTAGGATTCCTTTTAGGACCTCTTTATTACACTGGTAAGAAAAGTACGATAGAAAGCCCATATTTAAAAACATGCACTTTTATGAAGTTTGAGCCTTTAGTAATTGTGTAACAATATGATTCTTGGAAGTATCTTAATGGAAGTTGTAGATTGTGTAGATCTCTGTTTACATGGTATATAGAATCTATATCTCTGCTTTTGAGACAAAGGATATCATGATTCTTTTTTTCTCTTAACAGCTTTGACCACTTGGTTTTGTGTATCTCCAAACACAACACTTACCATCGTATCACCATTGCCTCTCAGTTATTTTGTATTATATTACTTCATCATCAAAAACATAAGGAAAAAAGCTTCTGATTCAGATGAAGAAGTAGTCTATACAAAAATAGACGATACAGATACGGAAGATGTTGAGGACAGTGAAATAAAGAAAGAAAGAAAACAAGAAACAAAAGATAAATGTACTAGAAAAACAGACGATGTGTTCTTGAGCAGAAAAGAGAAGATGTTGATCTTAGCAAAGCTGTTTTCTCTCACACTTGTGCCCGGATTCATAGGATTTTGTTCTCAATACCTTTTGACTCAGACTGTAATCACAACCATCGCCTACAAGAACGCTCCCTTCACACCACGTGACCACTATCAGTATTACTTTTTTATTTTTGCGTTGGGTGAGATGATAGGAAGATCCCATCACTTGATACTTTCCAAAACTCGCTTGCTTTATACTCCAACTAGATTGTTGCTGTGGCTTTTTTCGAGCACAGAAATGCTAATATTATGTTTTGCGATTTTGGAGTCTTGATATCGATTTCTTCCCAACGTAGGCATTCTTCTTTTTTTTGTTTTTTTTGCTGGATTTACACAAGGCATGGTTTACGTAAATATGCTTGGATTACTACATCTAAAGTTTGAAGGAGAAGAACGAGAGTTTGTTATGGGATATGCAGTGGTTCCCCGTGGATTAGGCATGTTTACTGCCGGCCTGGTTGGGTTTTTCGTTGAACCACTTTTACTGAAGCACTGCATTTCACTGTTTAAAGAAAGTACTTCTTGTTTAACTCGTTCTGAATCTTTGGTCTCCATAACGTCTAAATGCTTGACATGATATTGTGAAATTTTAAAAACGAAATAAGGTGATAGCACTTCGGGCAATTATTATAAATAATACCATGGCACGAGGGAAATTAGTGATTAAATTTCCCCTAATACCTCGGGAATATTGTAAAAGTCCCGAGGGCGTGACATGGTATTGCCTCATTTATGATACACTCGACAAAATTACTCGTTCTGATTGGACAAGAGAAGTACAATTAAATCACAAATTTTCATGGCCGATTTTTACGCTTCGAATTCCTGGTTAATTTTACTTGATTACCTACGGGGCTCGAAAAAATACGCTTTCACTCGTGAAATTATCCGGATAGTTCCGGCAGTAATACACAATTAGCAATGTAATAATAACCTCTATATAATCAATGGTCGCTTAACCAATCACAGCGCGCGAAACTCTATATTCAAGACTAAAATTATACTTAATAAATATTGATTGACAGCAGTGTATTGCAAACTCCTATCCAAACTGCTTGGATGTACTCAAACTCTTTGCAATCGCTTTCGGAACTTTCCTTCGTGATATCTGACTGAGAAAGTTTGATAGAAAAGCCAACTCACTGATCCAAACGTGTATAAATGGCGTCAACATGAATGATTGACGGCAGTCTTTTGCAAACTACAAGACTCGATTTGTGTCTGGGGTGGCCGCGTAGTAATGCAAACGGCGGTAATGTCTGGTCGCGAGGGAAATAGTTATTGTTTTTTTTTTCCCGAAAGCCTCGTCTCGATGTTCACGAGGCGAAGCCGAGGGAAACATCGAGACTCGAGTGAAAACAAAACTAACTAATTTCCCGAGGGACCAGACATTAAGAGTTTTGTTATATAGCAATTGAGAAATATTGAGAAGTCAGTATACGAAATAAAAACTTTATTTAGCAAGCTAAAGGCATGAAAACTGACCACGATTTTACAAATACAACTCATATACGGTCTTGTATTTATCTACCAAAAAGCAAAAATAGTAGCAACAGAATTTTTAGTCGCTTTTTTCGTATTTTCCAAATCCTTTTTCTCAATAACAGTTTGTAATTTCTCTGTAGAAACACTGGAAAACTTCTATTGTTTCGCTTCGAGCTCCATTTGCACTGAAAATTCAAGCAAAATATCTGCTCCCGCTCTGTTGTTTTTGATTGGTGCAAGAATTACGCCATCAGCGATTTTCATGTTTTGATTACGTGCACTTATTTATTTTCACGATTATTGTCACTTGCAACTTATTTCCCGACCGTTAAATATGTAACTTATTTCCCGGTCGGTAAACATTTAGATTTAACTAGTGTCACGTGGTCATCTTTCAACCAATGAGAGTGTTCGGTATATCAGAAAATTTCGTAGCTATATGACAAATATATACATATATCAAATTGATGTATTATTTATCGCTGATAATATCTGCCATAAAGGATCCAGGCCATGTTTCCCATCTGTATGACCTGCCAAAATTACACAAGAAAAAATGGCTGGAGGACAAGTTGAAACCTCTTTCAACGAACCAGTATACTATCAATGACATCAACAGGTTTACTGATGAATTACGAGAAATTGATATTAATGCCAATGATATCCTAGTTTCGTATGATGTTTCCTCCCTGTTTAGTGACCAATGTTCCTCTGGAAGATATCATTCACATTTGGCTGATAAAGCATTTGCCAATATAATTGGTTCAACTTCACTCACAATCTCAACATTTCAAGATTTGACCTAGTTGATCTCTTACGTGCAGCAACCAAAGACCAGCTGTTTCAGTCTAATGGAGTCCTCTATGAACAGTTAGACGACGTTGCGATGGGGTCGCATCTTGGCCCGCTCATGGCAAACACCTTTATGTGCTTCATCGAAGAAATCTTACAAGCACAGCATAAAGTACCATGCCTGTATCGGCGATATGTTTTGCCGCTGTATAAAGCCTCGAAGCTGCTGAGTCTTTCCATGAAAGCCTTAATCAAGTTCATCCTGCTATCCAATTTACAATGGAACTGCCTAAGAACAACGTCCTGCCCTACCTGAGTATGGAAATACACAAATGCGGAAACGAACTGGAAACCAAGGTCTACGTAAAACCAACAGACACTGGTGTACTACTACATTATCATAGCCACGTAGATATGAAGTATAAGCAGTCCCTCCTGAACCATGCTATACCGTGCGTACCGGCTGTCATCATCATGGTAGGATTAGTTTTCTGATGAGTGTGATCGTCTCAAAGAGTCTTTTTGAAATTAAAGTACCCTCAACATTTGGTCGATTCTACAATTGCATCCTTTGTCACTTCAAAGACAACTGAACAATCTTCCAACCGTAAGAATAAAGAAACGGATAGTCCAGTGCGGATTGTGTTATCATTCAAGGATCAGAAGTCTGCTGACAAGGTTCGTAAACAGTTAAAGGATTTGAGTTACGAGATCCAAAAAGAACTACAGCCTGTCTTTACAAGCACGACAATTGAAAGTCACGTTAACCAACAGAATGTAATCTACAAATTTCAGTGTGGCACGTATGATGCGTGCTATATTGGTTACACGACACGACACGACACCTATATCAGAGGATAGAAGAACACAAAAGACCACCCTCTTCAATTGCCAAACATACATTGTTCCATCACAATAAAGACACGCAGGACTTAGGACAACAATTAACCATCTTAAAATGTTGTTGTTCTAAATTTGATTGTTTAATTTATGAAATGCTGTTCATCAGGGTATTAAAACCAACCCTGAACGTCCAATCAGACTCAGTTAAAGCAAAACTTTTTGTTTGAATATGTACAATATATTTACTTTGTCATTCAGTAATTCACTCTTGATCTGTCATTAAATGTTGTTGAAAATGATGACAGGAAGTCTTCGAAACGTCCAGCAATTCTTGTGTTTATTTTCTTGATCATATATTATAAAGTTAGGATAGTGTGTGCGCGCTGATTGTTGGAAAACTGTGCTTTATGAGTGAACGGAGTACAGTGCTGACGACCAATTAGTGCGCGCGTACTGTCCTAACTATATAATAAATAAATAAATCAAATCTCCGAAAAGTATCAGAAATTATGGATTATCATCGATGATATTTTTTTCGGGTTGCCTATCACTAGGGCTTTCTGAAAGGAATATGGTATCACATAAACTCACGAAGGTTTCCGCTTTACGGCCGATGATCTCAGATAAATCTTTCACTAATTTATGATAATCCTAATTTACCCTTGTCTTTTAATTTCGAACAATCCATATTAAAATTGAATGGCAATGAGGACTGTTCTCCTAGGTGACGATTCGAATTTGGATGGAAATCGTTAGTTCTAACAATTTGATTAAACGGAATTGAAATTGAAATATTGTATACATTACATAACCAATATTTATATTCGGATGGCCTTCCTCGTGGAATTTTATTTCTGATAACTAAGCAAAGTCCACAGTCGCTTACGATCAAGAGACGCCCGGGAGAGACGAAAACTGACTATAGATCTTCTGCTCGATCTGCTCAAGTCTGGAACTTTAAGACCGTGGAGTAGATTATCATTCTTTAAAGAACGCTAACACACCTACATGTCGATAAAACAGGTACGGAAATCCAGAGGTAAATATAGTACGTTAATGACTGTGGAGTAGACCACATTTTCTAAAACACGCCAACATATACCTAGATGTCGATAAAACAGGTAATGAAATCCTGTGGTAAATATAGTAAATTAATGACATTGACAAGATATGCCATTCCCGATATTAACTTTTCTAAACTATATTCCATTTAGCGAGAGATACTCAAGGCCCTGTGAGAAGTACAGTGGCTTGAATAAGCCATAATCCTGGGTAAATTTTGCAAATAATCCGTATGATCCAAATTTTGTAAAAAGTATATATATACCTAAAAAAAGTAAATAATCGATCAAATTCAGCACAAATAATCTATAATCTTTAAATTTAGTGGTCAATATTCCGCATCCCTTTCTTAAACACTCTAATACTCCATAATTTTACAGCTAAAACACTAACAAGAGCTTACACCTCTCCAGGACCGTAGTTCAATGGAGCTGCATTAACTATGCCAGGACGTCTACTATCGGGAGTGGAAGCGGAATCACTCACTTTTAAAGATTCATGATCCCTTACCGATTTCTATCGATGATTCATGATTCCTTGTCAATTTTTTTTTCGTGATTCATGATTCCTAATTCTATCTACATGATTCATGATTCCCTCTTTAAACTCGAAGATTCATGATTCCTGCAAATTTCAAAGTCGTGATTCATAACTCCTGATTCCGCTTTCACCACCGAGTCTACTAACACAATCGAGATGAAATATTTGAGGGATATATACGAGTAAAGTAATTATTTTCTACATTCATTGCATAGAGTAATACTTAAAGATTCATTTTACGCTTTGATGTTCATCATCCATATTCATGGCGCTTATAAAGCCACACACACTTTCATTAGCATGTTATGATGTTTAAATATCCATATTCATGGCTTATAAAGCCACACACACACTTTCATTAGCATGTTATTGTTCTGGTCGCCTGTGAAGCATTAAACAATTTCCCCGCCGAATAACAAAATATAAGGCTTCCATAAATAGCGTACAGCGTTGAACTAAACCAACTGCTCATCTTGCACACCATATGTGAGTCTATTTGTAAAATGTATCATTTGTCAGTCTTCATGCATTTTTAACTTAAAATACGCTGTGGCTAAATGACTTAGTTAAAGTTCTAATTCTGTAAACAGACTTCTCAATATTTCTCAATAGAAAGTTTGCATAATGGCGTCATTTGACTCCCACTATCAAGATGCTTCGCGAATTTTCTTTATTATTTAAATTTGTATTCCCTCACGAGAATAGTAAGACAATTGGTGCTAATTAACTGAACAAATGAAAGTGTGCAAGGGAGTCTGATAATAGAGGTCAATGTCGCCATCATCCAAATGTCTGGTCTCTCGGCAAATTAGTTAGTTTTGTTTTTCCTCGAGACTCGATGTTTCCCTCGGCGACTCTCGGGAAAAAAAACTAAGTATTCCCTCGCGACTAGACATTTAGTTTATAATATGCCATACCATAATTTATAATTTAATGAAGATTACTTATCAGCCAGACAAAAATTTTTACCGAGGTAAAAGAGCGGCAAAGGGGGAGCAATTAGAACAAAGTTAATAAAGGGGTAATGAGAAGTGTGATCGTTCGGATTAGTGTTGTTGAGAAAAACTGTTTTTGGTAGTGACTGACGTTTCGACAACCTGCTCGGAAGTCTTCAGAGTCCGGTGAGAAAACGAGAGAATAGTTATAGTTAATAGACTAGAGCGAGAGGGGTTCGGGTGCATGCCCCCCCCCCCCCCCCCACCCCTCTCCCCGAATAGTTAAGACTGACATCATATTTCTTAATATGAACTAATATAACTAATCGCAGAATTTTCAAATCATTTTATCTGAATGTTTCCATAACGAATTTTGTCTAAATTATTTTAATATATAATCATCGATGAAATATCTAATTGTCTCAATCACTAGAAACTGATAATCTTCACATGTGAGGCATGTGAGGTTATTACATGATACTTTAACATGTGAAAATAACACCCTGTGGTAAGAATTGCATTAAATAGTAAAAATGCACTAAAATTATATTTCATAGATAATCATATATTGAACAGAATATTACATGGCCGCTTGGAGATATGGATTTTATTTTCTTGTGTTGAGAAAAATATTCTTGAAGGAACATAAATCAAATCGCTGCGCTCACTCGAAACACATCACCTCAACAATCGAAGATAAAATACTAATCTCCGCGCGGCCAAGCCGGAAAAAAACACATGAACCACTTTCCTTTGCTTTTCAGGCTGTTCTTTAAGTAAAAACATCCAACATTTTATGCTAAGTCCTGGCAAAGGGAATGTCTCAATCATTGTTGAACAATAAGAATGGAAAGCTTGAAAAGGAAAATCAAAACAGCACACTCGTGGCCTTTGCTGTGTTTGGGTGTCTTATCCATGTATCATTCTCGGTAATCCTATCTGGTACTCAAGACATTCTAGCAGGAACGCATATTCCAACAGCAACTTTACTATCTGTTTCTATGGTCCCTCAGTTCTTGGTGGAATCTATAGCTCCTTACTTCTTAAAGAAAATACCACATGTTGTACGAGTGTTAATAGTTTTTATCAATGCCTGTGTTGGCTTTATCATCGTAGCATACGTAAATCAAGTCTACTGGAAAATCGCTGGAGTTGCAGTGGTAACTTCAGGTTCAGCAACTGGTCTTATAAGTATGGCTTCGATCCTATCCTACTTTACACCATCCGCCACATCTGCTTTCTCAACAGGGTGTGGTATAGGAATATTTGCAGGGACCCTGTATTATACAGGTACGGTAGTAGATATTTTTATATTTTTAAACATGTTCTAGTAGAAAACCAAAAATCACACACTGCAGCGATTAGTCCAAACAAATATGCAAATGACTGGCTCGCCCTAACTTGTTGGGCCACAAGTTCATCAGTTGCGATTGTAACGTGTCATCCTCTCTAAATAAAATTGATTATTATTAGTGATCGGTAGTTGGGTTCCTGGTTATATTATAAAAACATACAATGTTTGTAGATCTGCACCTAACTATTATTTTCTAATTATTACAACACAAAACCGCATTGTCTTACACAGAGCAAGTGTTTCTCGAGACATTTAAAACATACAAGACAAATTTTGAACCAATCTGATAGACTAAATCATTATCAAACCTTCTTCTATTGCAGCCTTAACCACGTGGTTGTGTGTGTCACCCAACGTAACAATAGTTGTTCTGTCGCCTCTGTCCATCCTTTTTCTTGTGTCCTATTATATCATCGATCGAAACAAAAACAATAAATACCCTGACTCTACAATCCACAAAGACATCACCTACACAAAAATAGAAGACAACGATACAGACGAAGAAAAAGACGAGGACCCACAACAAGACAGAGAAAAGAAACTATCAACAAGACACTCAAGGAACATGACACCCGATGATGAATCCCTAACAAGAAAAGAAAAATTTCTGGTCATAGCAAAGTTGTTTTCCCTAACAGTTCTACCTACTTTTTTAACTGTTTTTTCTTATTTTCTTTTAAATCAGTCTGTCATCACGACAATTGCCTACGAGAACGCTCCCTTTAGACCACGTGATCACTATCAATATTACGTTTTTGCCTTTACGTCTGGGGAGATGATTGGTCGATGTCACCGCGTTTTGCTTTCTCTGGTCAGCTTACGCTGGAATTATACCCCATCTCGTAAACTGCTGTGGACGTTTTCTGTTATAGAGATCTTTTCTTTGGTTTTCTTAATCTTCGAGTCTTGGTATCGTTTTTTACCTAGTGTTGCTGTTGTTATCTTTTTCTGCATTCTTTCAGGGACCATTTTGGGCTTATTGTTTGAGAATATGCTTCTATTGCTTCACGTCACATTTGAAGGGAAACGGCGCGAGTTTGTCATGCCATACGTCATGTTTCCTTTTTCTGCAGGATTACTATCGGCTGCTTTCGTTGGGTTGTATGTCGAGTCTCGTTTACTGGAACACTGCCTTTCATTGGTTCAGGATAGCGCTTACTGTTTCACGAGATCTCATTCCTTGAAAGATGTGACTGTTGGATGCAGGCATAATTAAATAATATTACAACTCCATGGTTCAGGATAGTGTTTTCTATTTCACAAGATCTTATTCCTTGAAGGATGTGCCTGTTGGATATACAGGATTGCTTAATTTTGCCTGCAGGTAGCCTTATTGCGTGCGATTGTAGGGTGGGGCCGTGATTTCTGAGCGTGTTTGTAGAGTGATTGGCTTGTGGAAGATAAAGTTGAACCAACTAAATGAGTGAATAATGTTTAACCAGTTCTGGTTTCTATGAGTTCTCTGAGACTTCCCAACTCACCTTGCCGATGTCAATACACTCACCATTATTTATCATTCAACATAGAGGGAATGGCGGCACACGGAAGCTCACTTAGCCTTCACTAGATTTATTCATAGCGTTCAACGGGACAATCTAAGGACTCTAGGTCCACAGGAGCACCCCGTACATACAAAAAAACACAACAAAAAACAAAAAAAACAAACACAAAACAACAACAACAACAAAAACAAAAACAAAACAACAACAAAAAACATGTAGTACATGATGCCACATGCAAACGGTCGGTATGTTTTATAGAGGGGTTTTACACTATCACTTGACAGCAGCCATGTTAGAGGTCCGGAACAATACAATTGTTTTACATGAGAAAGAATTCCGTTCCCGATAGAAAAGGGATTCTATTGTTTTGTCATCTAACCGCAGGCAGTCCAAGCTGTATTATGAGTGCCGGCAGGTGATGGTGCAAAACCTCTATTGACGGAATCGAAATAGGATAACCACCTCCATTTTTGCCGTAACTAATTCAAAGGAAACTACCAACCATTCGTCCAGTGATAGGGAATCTAATTTAAATCAAAGTCAAAGGTTAAAATAAAATCGGGGAAAAATGCAGTGTAAAATGTTTTTGTGCTACTTTGTTTTCGATTCACTCGTGTTACCTGGATCCTAAGCCTCAGCTCAAACGTCGAACTTCACATGAGCCGAACCTAATGTCATCAAGGAAGACCGTTGTTATTCGTTGTTTCAATTTGGTTCGGTTCGTGTGAAGTTCCACGTTTGAACTGAACCTAACTTGACCTCGTTCTCACAGAAAGAGAGAGAGAGAGAGAGAGAGAGAGAGAGAGAGAGAGAGAGAGAGAGAGAGGGGGGTTGGGTGAAGAAACGAAAGTTAATTAAATGGAAGCAATTTTTCCCCAATTCTCTTTTAACTACAACTTCTATCTAAATTGAGTATTCGATGGTTGAGTATGCCATTCTATTAGCAAAATGATTTTGAGCGAAGAACTTTTGAAGGTTTTAAAATCAGCAGCAATGACAAACAACCTTTTATTAATTGCACGTTCTTTGGCAGCTTTATTTGACTCATCGTTTGCTGCTCGGTTCAATACTTTTAGATAAGTGTCTTTCAATAGGTGCAGTTGGTGTTTATTGCCAAAAAACTAACACGAACAACCTTTAAATTATCAGTAGAAAACAAACATGGTCCATTTAGGACCCAGTTGTACGAAGGGTGGATAGCGCTAACCGATGGATAAATCCTTATCCAGTGGATAAGTCGATGCTGTTATCCAATAAATTTATCTACTGGATAAGATTTATCCGTCGGATAGCGCTATCCACCTTTCGTACAACCGGGTCTAGGTTATTTTAGCTTACGAGATCGTTAGCACTTATCGTTCTTTCCACAAAGAAAGAAACAAAAGGCGGCCGTAAAAGTACACTTATAGCCATTCCAAAGTTGAGGAAAGGATTGCAGTGCATCGTGGGACTGTTTTAGGGGACATATTTTCAAGATGGCGTCTATTTCGTAACTTGAAAAGGTCCCACGATGCACTGCAATTCCAGCTCGACCCAGTTTTTTCTTCGACCTCGGAATAGCTAACACTGTTCAGTGTTGGATAACTTGACTTTTACCTAGATATTTATAATCTTTCATTCTGAAGAGTATTTTAAAGGTATTTTTTGGTATAAGACTAATACAGTCGAACCTCTATTAAGCGGCACTCTATTAAGCGGTCACCCTCTATTCAACGGTCACTTACTAAAGTCCCGAATTTTCTCTCTCATGTATACTGTAAACTTGACCCCTATTAAGCGGTCACCTCTATTAAGCGGACGTGGTCACCATATCAACGTACCAATTTGTAAACTTGCATTGTATTTCACCTTTATTAAGCGGTCACCTACTGGTTACACATTGATGTATTATGACACCAAATACATAAAACATGTCAACATTCTTTTAACAGTTGTTTAGATAGCATAACTTCAATAACAGATGTTCGTATTCTACGTCACTGTGTATAAAGCAAATCCGCAGCACTAGCCAGTTTGTTTCGGCCAATTTCCACTTCGCGCAATTCCATGGTCACGAAGAGCTGTCGCTAGCGCTTAGCAAAGTGAACGACATGTTTCATGAACTTAAGTTGTCTGCCCCTAAATTACAAACAACCATAACTGAGTTTTTTTCATAATACTGTACTGTAACTTAAACAAATCATGATTTTTTATAGCAAGAACAAACCACTGTATTGTACGTACGTAGTCATGCAATGTTGTTCTACAGTTTGCGACGAAAAAAAATATTTTGAGTGAGCAATTTTGCACTTTATTGCTCTATTTTCTAGTGTTACTGTTTTCTAAGAATAAAATGTACATTTCGTGATCAATTATGCACTCTTTTGTTAATTTTCTACAAAATGTGGCCTAAATAAGTAAAACCTCTATCAAGCGGTCAACCTCTATTAAGCGGTCACTTGGCTAAGTCCCGTGGGTGACCGCTTAATAGAGGTTCGACTGTAGTTTTCGTAATTTGGTCATGCCAACATATCTTAAGGTATCAGGATATCTTCGAGACATTCAAGATCGCTTTACGCGCGAGCTGAATTTCGCCCTTACTACTTCATATAAAAGACTACATGAAATGGCACTAATCCGTTATAAAGTTTAAGGTTAGGGGTTTTTGGGTCGGTTAGGGTTTCAGGGTGTTATAATTAATAATAAATAATTAATAAACGAATAGTGCCATTTCACGTAGTCTTACATGAAGCCCTAACCAATTTCGCGCTGCCCTTATCAACTGGATAAAGATACTTATAGTGGATATTATCGAGTTTCAATTGTTCCATTGCTTTAGTGTGAACGGTGAACAAAAGGGTTTTTGTGGTCGACTCGAAAACGATTGAAAAACGAGAGTCAATTAACGCTGAGCGCCCGGAAAATATTATTAGTGGGCGAAGCCTTAATCCACATATTATCATCTTAGATTCAAGATTATTTGGAATTTCGTTCTTTAGGATCCCAGATTCATACCCCATTCACATCTAAACGTGTTTAGTTAAACTATGTTTTCATTAGGAAAAAATTGAGAAACTAGAAACCTACAATATAATGAAACTTTCTAAAATATTGTCAGAGCAAGACAAAGGATAGTTTACATGCATTATTTTACCAAATATTGTACAGTGTTCGTAGATAGTTTTCCAAACCTGTTTAGTTAAACCACTTTAAAACATGTTTAAGCCTTGGGTGTGAATGGGGTATCAGAGTTTGTGCAAAAAGCAACTCCAAGGAGTTTTTCAGTAAGTGGTACACAAGTTGTATCCAAATTTTCAAGCCGAGTATTTTATTTGCAATCAATTTTCAGCAGCAAAAACCAAGGACTTTGCATAGACTTTTCAAGTGCTCTTGAAAATGGATTTCAATTTTCAGTTGTTAATGAAACATTGCAATTATGAACGTGCCTAAAGATCTGAGTTCACGATTTAGTGTTCTCAAAAATGAATTTTTGAAATGCTGTTCATAAGAGTAAAAAAAAAAACCGCCTTTCTTCAATGTTCAATTAGATTCCCTTAGGGCCAAGCTATTCTAATAAGATGAGCCTAAATTATATTAGAGGCCTTCAAGTTTAGTTTTCGTTAAGTTCTCTCTAGTAGTAAGATTGATAACGCTATGCTTTTCTAAATGTTTGCCGATTACGTTTTTAAGGAGTTCACAAAATTGCACGAACCCTGAGATTACCTGGGAACCTGGGCCTGGTGGCATAAAGCATTAAGATCAACCTCGGGCCTGGAGTCCTCAGGCTTTTTAGTCAGCGGACCCTATAGACTATTCGGATGACAAGAAAGGTTAATATACGTTACTGAAGTATCATACGTTATAGTTAGCGTGATAACTTAATGTATAGTTCCTGCTGACAATAAAATGTAGATGTAGATGTAGATGTTATACATAAAGTTAATATTAGCGTTCTTTTAAGAACTTGTTATTTTCTATAAAAGTTGTACTTTTGGTATGTATTGAATCTATCTAATAGGTATACTATACCTTTAAATGCTTTTAGCTATTCTTATAAAGGCACATGCGTATTACAAATGATTCACTCTTTAATTATGGTGACGTCAAAAGTCAACTCCAGACGGGCATTGTGCAGCTCGGTTAGTGTGACAGCATGAAGCGCCATCTGAAGGGATCTGATGAGATTCATTGGTTGATTACTGGGTCCTATAGACCATTTCTGAAATAAAAATATTATCAGACTTCATTATTCAGGTTACAACATCCGATCAAAACCTCTCAACTGCGGTCAAACTTCTATTTAGCATGAGACAAGTGACCTCTAAAGAGACTGTAGTTAAACGCTTAAGAGGGAAGTAGAATGGAGCAAAATTCTCCCAAAACCAACGGACGCTAAAACAGATGCTGGCCGTAGAAGAGGTATTGCTTTTTAATAAAAAATATTTGCTAACAACAATTAACGTTTATGTTTAGACAATTGTTGATAGGACTTGGTAAATAAAAAAGAAACACTTAAAAGCTTTGATCTTCGATTTGCGAATACTCTAGTTTCGAGTTCTTTTTGCTGAGTGTCGTTAAAATATTCAGCTATAGAGGCTTTGCACCATCACGTGATGGTATCCATGACAGGGGGTAGAAACAGTT
This sequence comes from Actinia equina, assembly GCA_011057435.1. NCBI lineage: Eukaryota > Metazoa > Cnidaria > Anthozoa > Actiniaria > Actiniidae > Actinia > Actinia equina. The sequence goes on along the minus strand of WHPX01000344.1, from coordinate 70,657 downwards.
GCATCTGGTCTAATCTAATTTACACGAGAAAGAATTCAATTTCCCAAAGAGAACAACTCTATTGTTTCTGTCTCCTGTCATGGCTGCCATCAAGTGGTGGTGCAAAGCCTCTATTCAACCAAACCCGTCGCATTTTAAGCAACTCGTATTGTTTCGTAGTGGGTACATTTCGTATTATAAAATAAATTAAATAGTACGCACGCTGTGATTGGTTGATAGCCATGTTTGCATGAGGGTATGTAAACACCGTTGTGACGTCACAACTTTCGTGTTTTCCCGGTACAAGTTCAAAAATTAAAAATTTACAGTTTCTTTCAAGGAAAAAAACGCCCCCAAAAATGTATTTTGAAGACGAAGTTCCAAATTTTGACTCGTGTCAGAGCCACAGGCATAACCCTATGGTCTCATGCAGGTCTTTCTGATCGTAATATCATGACAATCTCTCGTTGGTCACCGCAAAGAGAATTCCCTCAGGAGCTACAACACACGTCCTCCGTCAGGACAGCTGCGGTTGTTCAGCGACGTGCTTTCTCATGATTTAAATGCACCGCCCGATAAAGAATACAAGTATTTCAAGGAAACAGTCAGCAGCTTCAAACTTTTTTCAGCGATAGCTCTTCAGCTCCACAAAATATCTTCTCGAGGCAAGACGAAACAATCAACTTCGCTGCAATGTTTTCTCGCTGTCAAATTGAGCAAAACCACGTTTCTTTCAACCGAGAATTCCATTCACAGTGACACTTGTTATCCAACTTTTGATCACTTTCGTAAAGATAATCAATTCTGAAATCTTTTATTAAGATTTGTATTCAATCTTTGGACATTTCTTGGTATTTGTTTTAAAGTTTTAGAATGATAAATGTTTAAAATAGCTAGCGATTCTTTCTCGCTTCACATTTGCCTCCTTGGCGTTTATTACACAAAATTTGATTGGCTAACGATCGAAGTTCGTGATAAATGGAGAATTTGTATTTTGATATGAGAATCAAATTCAAATAAAGATTTATTTTCTTGCAAGTGGTAATGTTTTCCCTTAGTATTTATTTTATAAAAGCAATAGAAAACTTTTTTTCTCTGTGTTTACATAGCCTGATAGCAACACTCGGGGGGTTGGGAGAATTCTCGACAGTTATGCAAACCCTCGACTACGTCTCGGGTTTGTATAACTGTCTCGAATTCTCCCAACCTCCCCTCGTGTTGCTATCAGGCTATGTAAACACGGAAAAAGTTTATTGCTTAAATATAGAACAGATCTTTTAAGATCTATTAAATTATAAGAAAATAACACGGTCGTACACAATCGAGGCTAAGATTGAGCAAAGGTGAACTTGAAATCGGAGTATTCGTGATTGGGATTGGTTATAAAGAGGCAAATCATCTTTCAATGAAAAATAATTATAAATGCGTCATGACAGGTGCATTTAAACGTAAATCTGAAATATTGTAAGGAGAGCAGTATTTAATTCTAATTACCTTGATTCCCTCTTTTAGCGATACCCGCAGTATCAGCTTCTTAGCTTCACCTTCTTTCATCTTATTGGCTTGCATCATAAGTGGTTCCATACAAACCATTTTGATCCTATTCTCAATACTTCGAATAAAAAACAACGCATCTCCAACGCCAGCACTAGCAAGCTTTTTTACTTCACCTGTATGGCCAGAGTGTCTGACGTCAATAGTCGCTGTCCCTGGGAACTCCTCTTTGTTCGATGGCTCATGGGTGGTTTTAAGGACTCTGGTTTGTGCCGGCTGGGGTTGCTGTGGATTTTGCAGCCATCGCAGTTCGAAGTGTACGACTTCAAATCTATCGCCCAAATAGAAGTAACAGTTGGAATGCTCGTAAAGACTTTGACGTAGTTTTTGTGTGTGGAACTGGGATAGGTACACAACAGCTCCATCTAAACATAAAATAAACAAAATAATAAATCACTTTATAGTGGGTTACAAAATCAGTACAATGTGTTTCTATTTGCGGCCAACTGTCACTCACACCGAGCACTACATGTAATATTCTATTTAATGTGTTGGGCACGGAGGGATCGTGAACCGACCCTACCCCGTTCGAAAATTTAACATTAATGAGAGGACGACACATTAGGAGCGTAGACCACCCCTGCACACAGGATAGCAATAAATGTATTGACCAAGCACGTAAAACGAAGGCAGAAAACAAACAAACTATCAATCAATAGACCCCTTGCATGTGACGTCAAAGCAACTCAATTGGGAGGACAAAACAAAAGAATCCCAATCTCCTGAGAATTGGAAACCTATTGTTATGTCCTCCAAATTGAGATGCATTCCGACTGCAAGGGGTCTATCCAATAAAAGAATGCAGGAAACGGAAAGACGCACGGACACACATTTATGCAAGTAAATAAGCAAGAGGGAAAAAATGTGAAACGAAAAGACACACAAGTAATTAAACTAAAACTGAGCTTACCATCAACAACTTCTCCGCCATGACTCATCATTGCATTGCTACTTGCTCCAAGATGGAGAATGAGAAAACCAAGGCCTGTCACTGCAGTGACATGTATGTGCAAATAAACAAACAATAAAACGAAGATCATTTACTTGCCTAATTAGTTAAGGCTGGTTCATACTAGCGTCGTAAGCGTCGGAGTCGGAATCGGAAGCGGAATCAGAAGCGCAAGAAGCTTACGATCTAGTGTGAGTCAAAACAACGCAAGCGGAATCGTAAGCCTCGCTTCGGCGCTCGCTTCTTTGTTGTTCCCATAGTTACCAGGTTTGCCGCCATGTTTTCTGCTCTGAATGGCCTGGGTATGAGCTCTGTCATTGGTCAAAGCTTCCCATTCCGATTCCGTCGCTAGCGTGAACCAGCCTTTAGACCACAAAAAATTTAATTTCTATGACATCGGCTGATTTGCGTAAGGGCACGGCGACTTGAATAAGAATTTAGCATGTTGGGTTTTGTGGGGAAGGAAGGGGGGGGGGGAGTTGAAAAATCCGCGGACAATTAACCAAAAAGTTTCGAATCAAGGGAAAGACCTAACAAACCGTAATCACAGCAAGTGATGCCGATTTCAGGAATCAAAGCCAAGAGCCGACTACCCTTTGATAGACATACCTGACGGATGTGATTGTCTTCTAACGCCAGGGTTACGGAACAAAGAGATCGATTTGGCAAAAGATACTTCTTTGGTAACGATAGATTGGTGGAATACTTTGTACTCGTGAATATCATGGCTGAGGTCAGATGCCAAAGGGACAGTTGCTGTCTGGTGAGCTTTGACGACCAATCGATCGAATAAACTAACAATCTAAATTAAAAGAAATAACAGTGTTAATAGAGAGTTTTAGATTGACTTTTTTTCTCCCCGCAAACGGCAAACGTGACCACGTTTTCATCGTTTTCCTGTATTTTACTTTACCTTTTACAAACTTTCTCACCAAAGACAAATATTCTGTTGTTTTTCTACTACTTTGACTTTTTTGCGATTCTTTTTAAGCTATTTAGAATAATTTTCAAATGGTCAACTGACGTTTCACGTTTGCCGTGAACTTAAATCTAAAACTCTCTAATAATAAGTCTTCTTGGGGAAGGGTGGCTGATCTGTATGTCTATACCAATTGACTCTTCGTCCACTTATTATTGTGCAGGAATCTCAATATTTTGAAAGGCATTTAGTGTTAGCACAAGTAGAATGGGTCTTGAGAGGCACTGGCTGCACATTACCCAGTATTTATTTGTCTCCTTCACGGTTTCTCTGCGATTTTAAATAAATTATGATAATTAACATGGAAACGAAACGAACGGTGTGTTGTTTCTTGTTCTGTCGATTATGAGACATCGCAGTGTCTTGTATTGTCTCAACGGATGTTATAAAGTGCTTTCTGTTTTCCTTTTCAATTTTTCTGTTCAGTTTAGCTTTGTTTGTATATATGTGACTCACCGTTCGTATCGTTACGATGTTAATTTATTATAATTTATTCGATATGGCAGAGCACCCGCGAATAGACTAATAAAATAAGCCTGAAGCTAGATGACGTTTTACCCCCGACTCTATACCATAATAGTTTTTAAAATTCTTTCATATTAAAATTTTTGATTCCTTAGAGAATACTGGAACAATAGTCATAATTAAAGAACAAAAGCAATGTGAAAGGGATTATGGTCTAGAGACGGGGGTAAAACGTCATCTCGCTTCAGGCTTATTGACTAAGGTTTCGGATATAAAGATTATATTTAACAAATTGACTTCAGATTTTTATGCGTCTGTCCTCTTATTGACGATAAATTGCGTCATTTTGTCAAGTCAATTTGTTTTTTGCAATGACAAAAACGATAAAAACTTCTCATTTTTACTGATCAAAACAACTAACGGAAAGAGCGCGCCCTCGTTGGCGTTCAGCTTTAACAGCGCGCGAGAAATTCGCAAGTTATTGTAAAAAATGCTGTTGAGTGGTACTTCATGAAATACTTTACTTGCTGCTTCTGTTTCAATCACCCTTCAACTAAATTGTATTTTAAGCTACTTCAAAATACGTTCGCTGAATACGATACATTAATGACCTTTTTTCGCACCGAACGTCGTGAAAGTATAGTCATTTTGCTTTGTTAGTTGTACGACACAGAAATAAATTTGTCATAGTACTCACCGCTGTCTGGGATGCTAAAGAAATCTGTAAAACTATTTTACCATCTTCCTTCACTACGACCAACCCTGGAATTAAAGCTTCTGGTACGATGTTTTTCTGTGCGTCAGAAGTCAGAACATCGGGGGAATATAAACAATTCGGAAAAATAAATAAAAAACTAATTAGTACAATTTAAATTATTCTAAACTATGTCCCAGATCGTCCCGGATCTATCAACCATTCCGGGGTGGGGGAAAGGATTGGGTCCAGTTGGAATTGTTATGCACTCTGGGGCTTTTTTGAAGGACTTATTTCGTCACTTAAAACAGTCCCACAATACAATTGACGACAGGTCACGTGACCCTACCTCCCTTAAAACGAGCAGTTGTTTGAAAACGAACTTTAGAAATGAAAAGAGCTGCTCAACATTAGTGAGAGGGCGAAGTTTCAGCACATAATGTTGACTATAAGAGAACTGGCATTAAAATACAAAATCGAACATTTTATAAGGATTTGTATGGGAAAAGCGTTGGCTGGCACTCTTGCCATCCAGCGTATTTTCCCTTACAAATCCTATTATGTAATATTTTATTTTATATTTAATGCCATTTTTCCTTTTTTGCTTGCCATAAAGCTGAAACTTCGCCACCCTACTAATATCGAGGTGCTCATTTCATTCCGGATTTTCATTTTCACACAGCTGCTCATTTTAAGTGAGGTAGGTCACGTGACCTGTTAGTGCAAGTCGCCTATTGCAATTGGACGCAATCCTTTCCAGAACCTCGGAATGGTATAGATGTTATTGTTGGATTTACAAATTGGACTGAAAAGGCTACTAACCAAGTAGGTATTCATAGCACACGATGTATGGTAAAACTTGTCCTCTGCATCGGTACCATCATAAACTACTGCTCGGTCACGTGAGTTGACCACTGGAAATGGAAAATCTGCAAAGATCGATGTCCAAATTACGAAACTAATCAACAGCAACAAGAGATTTGTACTTTTTTTAATAATATTTACACTGAGAGATTTTAAAATACATGTAAATAATGTTACTCAACTAGTTTAGCTCTTTAGTTATTTTGTGTAACAATTTTAATTTGTAAAAACTAAGTATTGTTAAATGTAGTATTAGTAATTGTACATGTATGTTATTGATATGGATGTTATTGATGATGGTGGATGTCATTGATGATGGTGGATGTCATTGATGATGGTGGATGTCATTGATGATGGTGGATGTTGTTGATGATGGTGGATGTTGTTGATGATGGTGGATGTTATTGATGATAGTGGATGTTATTGATGATGGTGGATGTCATTGATGATGGTGGATGTTCTTGATGATGGTGGAAGTTCTTGATGATTGTGGATGTTCTTGATGATGGTGTTGTTGATGATGGTGGATGTTATTGATGATGGTGGATGTTGTTGTTTATGACGGTGGATGTTATTGATGATGGTGGATGTTATTGATGATGGTGGATGTTATTGATGATGGTGGATGTTGTTGATGATGGTGGATGTTATTGATGATGGTGGATGTCATTGATGATGGTGGATGTCATTGATGATGGTGGATGTTATTGATGATGGTGGAAGTTGTTGTTTATGACGGTGGATGTTATTGATGATGGTGGATATTATTGATGATGGTGGATGTTGTTGATGATTGTGGATGTCATTGATGATGGTGGATGTTATTGTTGATGGTGGATGTTGTTGATGATGTAGATGTTGTTGATGATGTAGATGTCATTGATGATGGTGGATGTTATTGATGATGGTGGATGTCATTGATGATGGTGGATGTTATTGATGATGGTGGATGTCATTGATGATGGTGGATGTTATTGATGATGGTGGATGTCATTGATGATGGTGGATGTCATTGATGATGGAGGATGTGATTGATGATGGTGGATGTGATTGATGATGGTGGATGTCATTGATGATAGGATGTCATTGATGATGGTGGATGTTATTGATGATGGTGGATGTTGTTGATGATGGTGGATGTTATTGATGATGGTGGATGTCATTGATGATAGGATGTCATTGATGATGGTGGATGTTATTGATGATGGTGGATGTTGTTGATGATGGTGGATGTCATTGATGATGGTGGATGTCATTGATGATGGTGGATGTTATTGATGATGGTGGATGTCATTGATGATGGTGGATGTCATTGATGATGGTGGATGTTATTGATGATGGTGGATGTCATTGATGATGGTGGATGTTATTGATGATGGTGGATTTTGATTGATGATGGTAGATGTTATTGATGATGGTGGATTTTGTGTTATTGATGATGGCAGAAATTAATATTGTCGATGACATTTGGCTGTTGCAAGCGTTTTAAATTAGGGTGTATCTTGCAATGATGATGAGCAAATAATTATCACTCACTTTTGGTTTCTTGACCTAAACGCAATAAAAATCTCATAGGCATGTGCTTTATGATCTCCAACTCCGGTCTCTTTACAAGAATACCATACAGGACTTTGGTTTTGTCCTCATAGATGGCTGGTAATTTTTTCTAAAAATATTTAATCAGAGTTTCAAATTATTTAAGACATTGAAAACTTCGATTGAACTGGTGATTGATGATACTACAACTGATGAAGACAGGTTATTTGGTTATTCGTCCATCCATTTATTATTTCTTTCGGTATTCCTTCCTTCCTTCCTTCATTCCTTCCTTCCTTCCCTCCCTCCTCCCTCCTGCCTGCCTGCATTTCACTCCAAATGAACAAGACCAGTACTTGTTACTTGTGCTGCATCAATGTTAAGGCATAATTTTAAATAAGTTACAAGTAATACGCATTAATTACAAGAAGGTTGTTATACACCTTTATCATTTAATTCTGCAAAGAACGTGCGTCATACGGGAAAAAACCAAACCTGATATGAGACAGTATCAGCACTTCTCATCTGCTCGCGATCGGGTACGATAGAGTTTAGAGGGAGTTTGAGCCTTTCTTTGCAGAAATAATTGATAAACAACTTATCAGTTGGCTAAGCATCTGATATGGCTTTGCATTTTACTCGTACAAATACACAACCATATCAGATGCTTAGCAGACTCATACACCCATTTCAGATATTGGACCGACAACGTTTTTTGAAATAGGTGTATAAAGAAGCTAATTATAAAATGGTAAATTCTAAAAAACCAGTAATGTAACTCCATTCCTGTCGTTTATTTCGTCTTCCAATACTCAGCCTTAAAATAAATAGATCTAATTAGACATTTTAGGGTGGAATCCGGGTGGATGCTTTTTCCATTCTGCTGTATTTACACCAATACAAAGACAAGAAAAAAATGTCTTCTCGTATTCTACCCTAAAATGTCTAATAAGTTATTTAATATCCAACTGAACTTACCTTTTCCCAAAAAAGAAGGCTTCAAAACAATATTTTCTTTGAACTAGTTTTTAAACCGTTTTTTTTTACTGTGCAAAATAACCTAGAGTACGAATATGGGCCTTATTTGTACTCGCTCCAGGTTCTCTCCTGCGTTATTTGTACTCTAACTCGAAGAGTTGGATAACAAAAAATCTTCTGAGCAATCTGTAATGCAGATTTCATTTGTTGTTCTTCAACAAGATAATTCATTTCTGTTGGGTATTTTAGTGTCTTGCTAATTTCCTTTAACAACTTTTTTTTAACAACTTTCTTGCGATTTGGTTTATATATTAATCCAAAATTAAGTTAGAAAAAATTGTTCGTACGAATATATCCTTACCGTAAAAGAATCGTCTGTAAAGAGAAAGCCCGCGTTTTCAGTCGAGCCAAGGAACGGACTATTGAAGGCTATGAAATTGCCATGATTGAAACTGTTCCCTGTGTTAAACAAAATGGTTGGTTGTATTTGGTGTTAAATATGATCACAATAAAAGAGGTTGTTTGTGTTTCATAGAGGATTTTGTTTCAAATAAAACATAGGACTTCCCGAGGGAACCGCTGAATATCGGTCAGGGGCTGACACCACCAAGCTACAGGGAACTTGCTGTGAGCTAAGCCTGGCTCAGTGCTTAGAGTACGGGGCCAGGGACTTGGGATCATTCAGGAAATAGCCAAAATATTTTATCTGGACTCGCTGAGGCACTGACAAACTAAAAATAATTCGGCACACCACTATATCAACGCCGATAACAAAGTCAACTACTTTCCATTATACATTGGTTTAACGGTCAAACACAAACCATTCAACCGAGGCTGAAAGGTTCAAATTTGAATTAAACTCTGAAACAACCATGCAGCCTCTATTTAATGCTTTTTGTGTGATTGAACCGCGATGTATGGAAGCTGATTCATACTGAATCTAACGATCTAAGTTCAGACTCTACCTAGTTTGACGAGGTCAAGAATAACCTTGTATATCCTCAGCATTTCTTCAGGAAACAAGTCTTCCTTTTGTTTCAATTCCAAAAGAATAACAATCTCTGTATGGCCTATAGTGTTGAAACCATTACTACAGAAACACCAAGCTAGATATGGTGTAAGAGGAGGTCTGTGAACTGGGAAAAAAAAACAAGAATCATGAATATAGAATACGCACATAAAACACACTACTCGGCAGCCAATTTCTTGCATTATTGAAATCCAACTTACATTTTCCTGTAAAATTCTCACATTTCAGATTAATTTTCATTCATCCTTATACTAGTTTTATTTTAAAGTAGAGAGAATAAGAGAAAAATATCAAATGCCCTTGATACCGAAGACGTGGGTTCGAATCCTGCCAAGGGCATTTGATATTTTTCTCTTATTCTCTCTACTTTATTATATACACACCGAAAGCATAATTTATTACTACTATACCTAGTTTTATTTTAGTTTTTTTAAAAGAATACGCCAATCTACCCAATGTTAAAAATCGGAGACACACTTTGTTAAAATTCCAACATTCAATTTCTCAGCTCAATTCGAAGGATAAAACAAAAGATATTCAATCTAACGAAAATTGGACACCTATTGTTATTTTCTCCAAATTGAGCTGCATTCCCACGGTATACAAGGGGTCTATTAGTTGTTTTGAAATGTTTTTTTAGGAGAGACCAATGACATTGGTCTCTTATTGGTCTCTTCTAAAAACTTGTTTGCTCTTGTCATTTTCCGTAAAATGTGCAGTTACATCGGATAGGTTAAGGTATCAGGGTACCCCTAGCGACCATTGTGCATTCAACTCCTAATAGCGCAAAACCTATTAATCGAAACCTCAACAAAGTATACATTTTCTGAAAGCTGAATAAATATAGAAACTATTTCATTTTTCCTTTTTGTAAAATATATTTATCCTTTTAAGCTAGAGAGAATTATTCAAATTTTCATCGTGGCATCTTCGCGGAGTTCGATGACAGCCGGTAATGATCGATAACCAATGCTTATTACCTTTCCAAGATCACAAGACATCACTTGTCAAAAGTGTGTCTCCGATTTTTGATTAGTTGCCCGTTGCTTTCTTATACCCTCTTAGAGTTATAACGCTACTATAATAGCTGTATCCGAGCCAAAATCCACGATAACTTTGGAAATAAACAAAAAATCAAAAATCGGAGACACACTTTTGAAGAACAACTATCCAAGATGACTTCCTCAAAATTTCAGTTAAATCGGTCAAATTCCCTTTGACAACGAGCTCAAAATGTACGTGTAAACTGAACGCAAAATCACTTCCGAGAAAAACGCAAAATTGTTTTTCAAGCCAAGAAGTGCCTTTGTTGACATAAGGAGATTACGGACACCAAAATGTGTTCTCGATGACAGATAAAGTATCCAGAAACCAAGATCGAATTACTTTATCATTGTTATTCAGGGCGGGAAGTCTTTGGTTATTCAGTACCACTCAATAGTATTTTTTTAGGCATTCATCGCTATTATTCAAGTTCAGACATTTTGTTCGCTCAGGGCATACTTTTTATTTTCAAATGTACGCCTAACTAAACAGAAGAGCAAGCAAGCAGCAGGAAATCAAAACGAAGGCCAAAAGCGTCCAAGATCAAACAACAGTGGCCGAAAGAGACGTAACGACAGATCGTTGACAAGTGATGTCAACAATAAATCGAAAACTATTAAAGCTAAAAAGTCGTTTTTCGTTTATTTCTCGCTATTAAAAAACGCTATTGGAAAATAATTTTTGGAAAATGATAGCTTATCGTGCTTATCGCAAAATGTAAAAACCTAAAAATCGATCTTTCATAGCAATTTTGGGGTACCCTGATACGTTAATAGACCAGCTGTTGCATATTGCAAATGAAGTGCGGGTTCTCTGGTTTTCCTTCTTTCAAAAAAATCAACTTTTAAATTCTAATTTGATCTATCGGCTTGGTTGCAAAACCTAATAGGCATTACCCCGTCACCCTGGAGCGGACAATACAGTATATTAGATATTTTTATAACTGTCATCCCAGTGAAATGTCTCCAAAACGTTTAGTTCACATTAAATTTCAGTTAAGTGGGTCCATATTTACCCTGCTGGCAGTGTCTCACTCTAACTTCTTTCGCTTGGGGGAAATTAAAGGGACACTGCCAGCAAGGAATTAAGTCCATATTCAGGCAGAAAGAAAAACAAAAATACCCAATAAGTTACCTTTGATTTTCTTGACGGTAACTTGAAATTCATCGGCAACTTGTATTGTCACACCATTCGGCAGTTCTAAAAGGGCGCGCACAAATGATCAATATTTGAAAAATAAAACATCAATAATTCTGAAATGATAACGTTTGTTTTGCCTTGACTAGCACCTTTATGTCTCGCGTACCTTTCAAATCTTTTGCTAAGGCTTTGCGTCTATCCTGAAACATTAATCGATTAGAAACTTTTCCATTTTTCCAGCTGACAATTCTACCGGCAGGCCGCAAAGGGAGGCTAAAGTCCTTGACTTCTGCCTTCTCAGGAATTGATGACTCTGCACTAACATTCTGGGACTTTAAGTGTTGGCTGGGAGGATCACCAGATTGGATGCGGTCACCCTGCATTTGGTTCTGAGAGATGGTGTTTACAGGCAGACCAACTGTTTGTCCAGGAACCACTGTTTGTCCAGGAACCACTGTTTGTCCAGGAATTACTGTTAGTCCAGGGAATGTGGACTGTGGCTGATAAACAATAGGTGCCTTAACCAATTGACCAGTCACTGGGTCAGTATATCTGATGCAATCAGGTTGGTAGTTGGGTGTACTAGGTACAAAGACATGTGGTTGTGGTTGCGGATTTGGTTGGCTGGTACTTCCACCACTCTGGTTCAGGTTTGTATGTCCTTGACTATTCATTGGTTGCGTAGGAGTTCCAGAAATCTTAGGAACGTTGGAATTTGACAACGAAAGTGGTGTATAAGGTGAAGGGGAAGATTGGGTTCTTCCACCAGTAATCTGATTTCCGGTGATTTTTGGAGAAGCTTGTTTCGTATTTTCTGAAACATTTGGAGATCCTTTTGCTTTCTTGGCCCTCATTGCTGAAGAAATGAGTACAAAATAAATCAGCGAACAAAGAAGAATAAGGTTAATAATAACTAGTTAACTAGGATATTCAGTTTTATGCTGCAGAGCTTCTATAAGACCTTCGTGGTGCAATGCTTTCCCATGACAGACCATGTGTCATTCCCAAGAGAACGATTTCTTTGTTTAACGGTTACGCATGATAAAATGAATGAATATGGATGCAAATCATACGAGGAATTTTATTTTCTAGGGAATGACATATAGGGAAAATATTAATTGTATCACAACGAATAAGGTTTATTCAATGATAATAAATCATTTGTAAATGCATAATAATGAAATGAATAATAAATGAAATGAATAACAAAATGAATGAATATGGATGCAAATCATACGAGGAATTTTATTTTCTAGGGAATGACATATAGGGAAAATATTAATTGTATCACAACGAATAAGGTTTATTCAATGATAATAAATTATTTGTAAATGCATAATAATTGTAGACAAGAATACAGAAATTACAGGCAGGATTCAAATAGCATCATTCATATGTATGAAACAACATACCGATAAGGATGGAAAGAAGTTAATCATCAGTAAATGGCAACCTACCGTCTTTGATAATGTTGGTGCAAAATACACAAACCCGCCCTATTCGATATTGTAGGTAACTCAGCCTGGCCAACTGGGAACAGCAGGTACTACAGAATATCTGAAATAAAACCGAAAGATGTCTAGCCTTTAACTTTCCCTTTGTGTTCAGTTGTCCCTTGGATAAATACTATGACACATACAGAAAATTGTTTGAAGTAAGACAGTAAAAATAAGCAGAAAAAAGCAGGCGCTACTAAGGTTCTTTGCAACGCCAAGGTAATTCGTGTTGCCTTAGCTTTTAAATCCCAAGGTAGCCTTTAGCCAATCAGTTAACTCTTAATGCAGACCTCAAATAATAATTGAAGTGTTAAATTGAATCCATTTTTGGCTAACCTTTCCACATCCCCGGCAGTGATGTTTTCTTCGGATCAAAGTAAACTTCTGATGACAGGAACAGCATTTGTTTATTTGATCGTCCGGGATCCACAATGGTGCCACGTGACCAGGCTATAGAAAAAGTATTAACAATGTAAGACAATTCTAAACTCTGACTTGACCCCGTGAATTTGTTTTGATTTTGAGTCAGTATTATCATAAGAAAATTATCGAAATAACCACATTCATTATTTCAACTCTTACCAACTTGACTTTTTTTGCATAACTATTTCGTACGCGCGTTTATCTGATGATGAAATAACTCTATTACTAAGGTGGCTCTCCATTCATGGGCCCCTCACTGTGAAAAAACGTGCACACTTTAAGTAATTAGACTCGTTGCATTTTCGTTTGTTTTGGAAGTTCGGTACTTAGAAGTGAATACTATTACCAGTTAAATGTTATTAAGATCATTAGAGGTTTAGCCTACCAATTTTGGTTTTGTCCTCCTAGGTTCTTCTTGGGTCATTGTGGATGCTGATTGGCTTCTTGGGATTGAACCTGAAGGAGAGATTTGGGCTGTTGGATACGTTGCTGGTGCTGCTAAGCTGTCGTGTTGCGAAAAAGAGGTATTTTCTTCAAAGAATGAACGTGAAGAGGTTTCAAAAATTTGAGATTGGTAGGAATTGTCGCTGTTATTTCCCTGATGCGCTACAGCTTCAGTAATATCCAGTGAAGGTTCTTTTTCACACTCTGTTTCTATAAGAGTTATCATGGAATCATTGGACGAGCGTCTACGATGTGTATTAGAGGCTTCTCCTTTTGGTTGTGGCTGAACAACAGACGTTCTTGACTTGCTCTCTGTAGTCGCCAACATACTCTTTGGTATTGACCTAAAGTTGTTTCTCGATAGCTCTTCTATGTCAGTTCTCGGGGGTATTTCAGGGGCAAATGGATTCGTCTTATTAGTAATTTTTGACCTTGCTCCTTGCTTGTAGTACAAGAACTGATCTTCTTTACTTGAGGTCATTGGTACTTTGGAACTAGATAGCTTTAAATCGGATATGTCTGTGGTAGGAGTGTTATCATATTTGTCAGTAAAGGGATTCGAGGATGGAAACTGCCAGTCAAATGGCTTGTTTGAACTTCGCCCATGACTTTGTTGGTACATTGTATGGGGTTTTGTTGGACGAGCTGAGTCCCTGTATGAACGAGGTGGGGGCTTTCTAAGAGGTGCTTCATCCATTTCAGATTCCGTAACAGAAGAAGCATAACCAGAAACTAGCTCTGCTCCAATAGCAAAAGATTCACGTTTGTTGAAGAGATCGGCATCTTCATCATCACTAACAAGTTTCGGTTGTACTTGAAGATCATCAATGTTCCCCTTAACTTCATTTGCCGATCCAAGAGGGAAGACCAATGGGAGACTTTCCAGAGTTAGTTCTGCTTTGCAATCTGAAGATGGTATCTGTGGAGAACTTGATGCAGGATCTTGAGCCAAAACAGGACGTAACACAAGAACGGGTAACTGCTCCTGCATTACTATATGTGGCTGGTAATACAAAGGCATGCTAGGTAACGTATTGATGGTGCTTATTAAGGAGTTTTGTGGCTTGACCATAACTGTGGAAGTGTTGCTGGTAGATGATGATGTTGTTGTTGACATTGAAATTTGTACACCAGTCCTGACTGCTGAACTGCTAGCTGGAGTTGTGCTATGGAAAGCACTATTTAAGCCTGGATATTGAAAACCTGCTGGTATCCCAGTTGATGTATGCAGTTCTTCAGAACCAGGTAATTCAGAATCCCATTTTTTCATAGGTTCACGACTGATTTTCAGTTTTGGATGCTGTGCACCAGACAGTGAATAAAATTGCCCTATGTCCAAAGAGCCATATTCTTGGGTTGAAGCTGGTAAATGTCTCGCTCTTGTAAATGTTTTGCTTACACCTGGGTCTTTGATGGTTGGTGAACAATAATTGTCTGTAGTAGGGGGACTTTTTTCTTGCATTCTGTTGTGTAAATTGCTGGTCGGGGGTATCCTTTCAAAAGTACTATTAAGGCTGGGTTGGTTCGAGCTGTCAGGCACCTGAGGTTGGGAATATGACGTACCTGTTATAGTTAAGGGAGCTTTTGATGGATCAGGTCTATTTGATTCTACATGAGAGAAAGAATCCCTTACTGATGCCAGATCTGCCTGCTTTTCATTGGGGGATTCAGATAAATCACTTCCTGATGTTCGTCCTCCTGATGCAGGTGTAGAAGGAGCCATGTCATCATCAGAAGACTCCACAACTTCATCATGCTTGTTGCCTGTACGAACACCTGATGGTTCCAATTTGTTTATATTTTCATCTGAAACTGATGCACTTCTGTATTCTACAGTAAGACTGTTCTTTGGCGAGATCTTTTTCTCATCTTTGATGATGCTCTTCATGTAAGGAATTTGATTGTTATCTGCCTTCTCTAAACATCTTTTATCAGCTTTACGTTTACTTTCCTCAGTCGAAACACCTTGGATTTGGTTCTGAATATTTGGAATTTCACTAGACAATCCGTGACCCTGAGCTGTTTCAGCATTCTTTTCGTCGTCTTTCTCATCTTTGCTTTCTTCTTCTTTTCCTGCCCCATTAACATCTTCGTGATTATTTTCTTGGCCTTCAGTAGCAACATTATTTTCCTTTGTGGCTGATTTGACATCCTCATGGACACTTTGATCCTGACCATCAAAATGAGATACTGAGGCAGTACCAGAGTCTTCCAATGAAGGAACGTCATTCACTTTGTTTAATGATTCCAACCTTTCTCCTTTGTGTTCAGCTTCATTAGGTATGAGTTTGGCATTCTTATCTTTGGCAATGTCAGTAGTCTGCTTTTCTGGAGGTGTTTGGGTCCGTGAGCTCTGCAATGCATGTAACAAAGCTTGGCACTCTTCTTTGCTCTTGCCTTCCATTGCTTGAGCAATTTCAAGCATAACTTCATGGATGTCCTGAGGCATGCTTTGTAAAGCACCTTCCTTAGCATGACTGTTTGAGTGGGAATCAGTTGACGATGCCATATGGCCAGAGGATTAAGGTAGTGATGATTAAGACCTAGTGACAGAGATAAAATCATACCTTATACCATTGTTAACATTGTTACGTTGCCCTGATTGTGAAAATATATTTCAGCCTTTCTTGGCAGGTAACATAAAACTAGAATAAGGGTATAGTAAAACATAACAACATAAAAATAGTAAAAGGGTAGATCTGAGGGGTATAGTGGACTGGCTTGCCTTCAAAAGCTATTGGAGTTTTAAAATGGTGGCAATTTTTCCTGATGACATCATATTCTCATACTTGAGCAGCCTAAGATCAGGGACCACTGAGGACCAGGGCAAGTGGTGAGAGGTGTGTGTGTGTGAGTGTGGGGGGAGGGGTCACTAAGATTGAGAAAAGCATGGGAAAAATGGAGATAATTTGCCATAGCAACAGCCTCGGTTTCAGGCCATTTTAACCTAAAATTCAGGTTTTTGAAATTTCTCTGTTATGGTCATAGGCACAAATTTAGTCAAACAATTTTCTGCTCAAGTTATAAAATAACCAAGCAATCGATGGAAGTCTAGAATCCTTGTTAGGGGCCTGGACTCCAGTGTGTTGCCATAGTAACCACAGTTTATGCATTATCATGTTATATATTTTGAATACAAACATACTGCCAAGTTTTAATGGCATTTATCAAATACTCTTAGAGATATACTGAAATATATGTTGAAGTAAACTGTTTGTTGAGAATATGATGTCATCAACCTCCTAATTAATAGCATAAACTTAAAACCAAACCAAAAATGCTAGCAAGTAATGAAAAATGCCAGTTTTCTTCTTTTGTAAAGTGCTTTACAAGTGTTTATGTTTGAATAGTAAAAATTGCAGACATTAAAATTTCATCGTAGTGGCACTTTAATAAATGATACTTAGTCATTTTTATCAAGATTGAGGGTCATTTGTAGGAGGATGGCGACTTTCAACTGCAATCTAATAGTCTTCATCAGGCAATGGTGTAGACTGGATGTTGTGTCTGTTATATACTGCTCATTGGATAATCTGTGCTGTGATTCGTTGTTCGGTTTATAATGTGATTGGCTGTTGTTTGGTTGTTGCATCTCTGCCCAGTGTAGGTATTTTTGTAGGTATAAAAAAAAACACTCTGGACAGAGTCACAAAAACCTAACAGCCAATAACAGCATAAACCAATCCAACCAATCAGAACAGTAGCAGTTTGTAGTCCAAAGGTCATGGTCCTTCTTCAAATGACGCTCAATCGTGAGGCAAATGAATAAGTATTGTTTATCCTATCATTATTATCATTACAAGGACATAGCCAACACTTGTCTGGTTCTTAAAAAACTTTAAATTGGACATTTTTTATTTACTTAATTGTGTAATAAATATTTTTTTAAGAGGGGGAAAATTGATTCTGAAGTTAAAAAGTGGTTCAGTTAAAACTAAACCAACCATACTGGTGGCTAAGGCCCTGTATTATTATTATAGTTAATATTATCATTAACATCATCATCATGATTAATTTATATTGCATATATCTACTATGCAATATAATATGATTTCTTTAAAACTTTAAAGTCTTATAACACTGTCTTATTGATTGATCATTGCTATTATTCTAGTACAGAAAGGATTGCAACAGCAAGTAGATTAATCCATTATCTTTTCAAGCTCAACTATATATATCTTTGTAACACTCTGTTGCACTATCTACACATCAATGATTTAGAGTACAATGTCTAATATTGTCACATATTTTAATCCCAATCCTTTTACTAACACTTGAAATAAAAGAAAGAATGCTATTGGTCAATAGGTTAGTCTTTCAGCAATTGATTTCATAATTTTTCCAAAGACTTTTCTTTGTACACAGGCATGCACATAAAAATGTTAAAAAGACAATGTTTTTTTCTGCATTAATTCTTTAATAAGGAATAATAATCTTATTATTGGATCTACAAATGTAATGATCTTTTGAAATTTTGCATTCTTCATGCTTTTTAGACAGAAAAATGTCTTTTTCTAGACAACTTCATTGAGCATGCTATAAATTGAAAATTGCACAAGCTTTTTGCACAATTCATAATTAAGATGTACTTGTAATGTTTTGAAAATTAAATAAATTGCACTAGCATATACAAAAACTTCAAACCAGGGCTCAAAATAGTGACCTGTCAATGGCCAAATGCCAGGCAAAATTTGAGGTTTGACAGGCAAAAATAGTTATGAACTGACAAATGGATAATCAAATTACAGGCTTTTTTATTTGGTGATTGTTCACAAATGAATCTCCTCCAATCCAAAATATTACCAGTTGAAAGAGAGTCCCTCAACTTCAGGTCTCCATGGTAAAACCATCACTTTAATGTGTTAGTTTGTGTTACAAATGTCTGCTCAGACTAATGTTACAGGAATAATATAATAATAATTCTACTTTGTCGGAAGTCTTGTCTATTTCATGTGGCATGCCATAAGGATTAATGACAGGCCAAAATTCGTTTTACTTGTCTCAGTGGTGAAAAATAAAAAACAATGACAGGACAATTTTCTTTTCCTATTTGGAGCCTTGCAAAAACATTCCTGTACCTATATTAATAACGAATTGTTGTCAAGATCATGTGATTTCTATGCTAACTTATTTATGTCTCCAAAATAAAAGGAAAATAGCATGCATATCTAAATATAACTAGATCTAAGGAATGTTACAATATTCTTACTAGTCTCTTTCCACTACTTGGTTCGTCTTCCCTTGCATATGCATCAATATTAAACTGGATCCAGCTCTGAACTAAAGTGGCATATTCTTGAAGCACCTTTTAATGGATGGTGATTTATGTCAATGATTTTCATTGACTGCAGGTTGTGAGAGATTACAAAATGCCTAGCAAATGATACAATGATCATTCTACAAAGACTTCCAATAACCTCAATATCATTTGTGAGGTATTCTGTAGGTGCTCCAAGCCATTTGAGTGTCATTTAAAGACTTTAAAAACTGTAACCTATAAATAAGTTTTGACACTGATATCATATTCTTTTGAAAAATATATAAAGTTCATCAGCATTAATGCATTAATTTCCAAAATACATGACATTTGTGTAAAACCAGAATGCTTGAAGATTAATTGCAGATAAGCTATAGATATATTATCCACATACGCAAATAAAATGAGCAATTCAAGAAAATTGTTCCAAACCGGAAGTAGAGTCAAGATACTTATACATATACTTACAAAAACAAATCACGATTACGATGATGTGACGTGATGTGAAGTTAATGGAAAAATCAAATATTAATATATGTATGTGAACAAAATATAACAATAATTCGGACAATAAGGGTTCTTGATAAAGGTTGTTTGATGATTTAATAGAGCGAAGAATCCGATTATTGGTTAAGCTTAAAAAATAATTTGATTGCTAGTACCATGGGTTTGGGACGTAGCTGTTTTGATATACACAAGCAACTACAATCGAAGTGTAGAGGTTAAGAAATAATTTGAGCTTAAGCGTAATTTGTGTACAATATAATGATGTTTATACAATCAGACATAAGTAATACGAGAGCGAACAGCTTCGCGAACGTGCACTGACAGGATTCTTGAACGCACTTTTTTTTTAGTAGAAGTCAAACAGATTCTTAAAATACTTTAATAATTCTTCTAAGGATTATGCAATTGTATAAAAATACTCATTTAAATCGCACAAAGAAGTTTCTTACTTTATGTTGTAGCTTCTCATCTTCACCTGGTATCAACCGCCATCTTGAACTCCACCGCCAAATCGAGGCTGAGTCATACGAAAGCGTGACGTGTTCTGGTATAAATACAGTACCTACTTAACCTTGCAATTCTTTTCTCAAAGTCTGATACTAGAACATGTATTCTTATTGATATGAGTAAACACTTGTTCTTTTGCCTGAAGAAAATCACATATTTGTAATTTTTATTGATTTCCAAGTATTTGTTTGGTTGGGATACCTGTGGTAGGAAATTACATAATAATAATAATAATAATAATAATAATAATAATAATAATAATGATAATAATAATAATAATAAATTTATCCAGGACACCTACTCGCAAAAGCGATTTTCAGTAGGGTCCTGCAACAAAAATAATTGTTAAAAATATATACAAAAATAAAATAAGACAAATTAAAATTACAGATAAAATACTAAAAATGATATATATAAAATTGTCACATAATAAAAAGAGAGAGATTAAAGTCCATTATAAAATACTACTAACTACTGATTTGAATCGTAATAAAGATGACGATTTTTATAAACTAGCAGACTGGTTCTAGATTTTAAATTTAAAATTCTAATTTTTTGAAATAAAATAAATCGTCCGTTTTTACGAGAATAGCACTTAATAGCCAGTGGCTAACAACCTGGGTGATCCACGATGGAATTGGAATTTAAAAGTTTTTTTTTGCAGGCGAAGGAAAACTTGAGAAAATCCCTCCATGCACAAGCAACTCTACTCACATATGACCCAGAGTCATATCGGGAATTGAGCCCGGGTCATACTGGTGTGAGGTAAGCACTGTCAACACTATGCCACCCTAGGGGTATATCTAGGGGAGTCCTAGGGTGACCATGAACCCACCTCCCCCTTTCCAGCTTGGAACTAGCTAGTTGGTTAGTTTATATCAAAAGGTGCATCTTGTACATTTTGTGATCCCCCACCCCTCCCCCTGTAGCTTGGAACTAGTTGGTTAGTATGGCAAAAGGTGCATCTTCTACATTTTGTGACCTCCCCTGTAGCTTGGAACTAGTTGGTTAGTATGGCAAAAGGTGTATCTTCTACATTTTGTGATCCCCCACCCCTCCCCCTGTAGCTTGGAACTACGCTGTAGTTGGTTAGTATGGCAAAAGGTGCATCTTCTTTATTTTGTGACCCCCCCTGTAGCTTGAACTAGTTGGTTAGTATGGCAAAATTAAGGTGAATCTTCTAAATTTTGTGACCCCCTCCCTTGTAGCTTGGAACTAGTATATATAATACTGCATTTGCAAAGGCTGCTGCCCTATTCCTATTCAAAATAGCTTTTACTATTGATAACAATAGAATAGACCAGTATACAACTCATATTAAAATTCCTATCAAGTATCAAAATTTTACGATTTTATTCTTTTTATGATATTTTTTATGAAGACGTGGTTTTTCATCATCAGAATGGACTTCTGCATCTGCACTTGTATACTTTGATTTTTGCAAAGAATTGATCGTACTTTTTACTTTCACATTTCCATCTGGATAAAATAAAATAAAATAAGTTAATAAGTTTATGTGATTCCTAAGGACTTTTCTAGCCTAACAATCAGTCAATAAGCATTTTATCATATGACCCTCACAAAAAGAAAAGAATAAAATAAAAAGAAAGAAATAGTAAATAAACACTGAAAAATAGAAAGCACGCCGATTGGAGCAGGGCCGTATGAATTCATACGGCCCTGCTCACTCAAAGCCGTACCGCCCTGCTCACGTCATTTTCCAGAAGGTTTTATGATACAATTATACTGTATATTAAAATTTTTCCCCAAGGTATTGTATGTGTGTATACACACCTTTTTGTCTAGACTTGGTTGCCTCAGGACAGTCTCTTTTAAGGTGTTCAACAGAACCACAAATATTACAACCACCTCCTGAAAAAAAACAAAACAATCCCAATAAAATTCACAAATTTGTCATTTACATAAATGTATGATCATCAAAATGTAAAACCAGTGAACAAATTTCTTGAACGTATTATTTAATTTACCAAAACAGCCTAAATCAATTGTGATTTAAAGGTTTTCATATGCCAGGTTGATGAGTCAACTTTATTTTCACAATACCAATCCAACCTACAAAAACCTTTATGACATTATTTTTTTAATTTTACCTTTTTTAGACATTGAAAAAATAGGTAATCAAAATATCAAAAATTAGAGTCTGAAGAATACTAAATTTACTATAGCTGGGACAGAAGTTTAATAATCTGTAATGATTATTGCTATGCATCAATCTAAAAGAAATATTAATCGTACTCGCCTTTAGGGTACAGTCCTTTAGGATTGTCTGGACATCCACTAGATAAGTGACCAATTTCTCCACAAATAAAACATTTTGCAAATGGGAAAGAATTACCATCTGAAGATAAAATAATAAAATCACTGTTAGTGAAAATATTATTAAAGGCTAGCTAAACTTAGAAACACTGGGATTGCTAATACTGATATATTGTCGGGGTGCAACCACATCACCCAAATTCTGAGTGAAGCACAATAACAGCAAAAACCATTTCTTGAAAATATATTTAGAGGGGACTAGTTCACTGCGATCCCTGTTTTGTGTGTTTTCAGTGAATAGTGGCCCAGGGTAAGAAAATTTGTTGATGTTACATGTAGTAGGGAGTGATTTCCTAAAGGGAAATCCTGGATACTCACCTGAATACATCACATATTAAGTGTTTACTAAACATGTACAAGTACCTTTTTCAGCAGTGTCCTTCTGTTTACAGTTTTTAGTAGTGTGATCAGAAGATCCACACTTATAACACACACCAATCCCAGTCCCTTCTTGATTCATTTGTGGACATTCTGCTGCCAGGTGACCAAGTTGTCGACAATGAAAGCACGTAATACTCTTTGAAAACAAGTTTATTATAAGATTTGACTATTAAATCAACCTCTTTTATAAAACAAATGGTACAATATCGTATTGTATGTACAGTTCAAAGTGAACTCGCCTATGGACTGACTTGCCTACGCAAACTTGCCTACTTATAAAATCGAGTTGATCCATAGGTGAGTTCCCTGTAATTCAGTGGACAACTTGATTTTATATGTAGATGAGTCAGTCTGTAGGCGAGTTTACTGGTGACTGCTACACTCCCCTGTAAATAGTTTTGACAGTTAATTCATCAAAAATGAAATAAAATTAGCCTCTCTCCATGTCTGTACATGCATTATTGGAGATATATAACATTTAGACTTGATAAATTAGAGCAATAGTAATAATTATAGTATTTACATAGAAATTAAGTCTTACTGTATGTGCCACTTGGCACAAAGCAGATACACGTACATGTAGGTGTCACATAGAGATTAATCAACTTGAACTAAATTAATGGCTTCTGGTAGTTGTAGTTAATGAATTACAGTGTACTTCTTTTTTTTTGCAGGTGCAATTCATTAAAATTTAATAAAAATGACATTAAGAGTAAATGTCATTTCCAGCCACGAATTAAATGATTTGATTAAGTACCTTTCTCTTAGCCCTTCGCCGTCTTCTTGCTTCTCTTTGTTTTTCAAGCTTCTCTTGCTTGTGTAAACTGAAGCATTTCACTTTCTTGCCTTGACCCTCATTACTCTTTGTGTTGTCTTTAAAGTGTCTTTTGCAATTTTCTTTTCTGCATCTTTAAGGAGAAACTTTTCTTTCTTCTTCTTTTTCCAGTTTTTGAGTCTGATGCATCTGAATCACTTATCTTCTGTTTCTTAGGAGTTGAGACAGGCTCATCTGAATGTGTGTCTTCAGTTTCAAGGTTTCGTTTCTTTAATTTTTTCTTCTTTTTCTTGCTCTCTGGATTACAATTATCATCTGGTTTTCCCAGTTCATCATCGTTAGGCTCATCTGAATGTGTGTCTTGAGTTTCAAGGTTTTGTTTCTTCAATTTTTTCTTCCTTTTCTTGCTCTCTGAATAACAATCATCATCTGGCTTTTGCTGTTCATCATTGGTTGTCTCATTTTGCTGAGCTACAAATACAATAAAGACAATTAATACCTTAAAGAAGTAAGCATTTTATTGAGAAATTTTTTTATGGAGGGATGGGTGGTAATTTCATTGTATGATAGAACTCTGCTAATTATAGAAAAAAATTAAGTCAATTCTACTTTGTACTGTACCTACAGGCATTTCATATTTTAAAGCCAATTTTGTTTTCTCTGCCCTTCTTGTTTAATACCCTCTCTATTTATTATCTCTAAATAAATGAGACAGGGTAACACTTTTACAGCTGATAATATCTCAAGGGATTTCTCAGTCACATGGTTGCACTCTAAGAATACTAAGCTTTTTAAATTTAAGAGCTTACATGTATAAAGATCACTATTAAAGTGTACCGCATGTGATAAAATGATAAGCTCAATAGCTTAATGAAGTCTAGCATAATCTTAGAATTACAATCTCAAGACAATATCCGTCATTTTAAAGCGAACATTTACAAACATATATGCAAAAATTTATAACCATGTGCAGAATAAAAACTTGTAGAATTAATGTTCCAAACCTTGTTGTTGCTGAGATAGTTCTTCCCATGATGACGCCTCGAGGTATTTTTTCTTCGACATTCGCGCAAAACGAGTCATTTTTATCTAAAAACCTTGTAAAATTTTCCAAACAAGAAGAGTCGAAGAATCAAAGTTAAAATAAATCCGCCATTTTGTTGCGCTGTGATGCTTGCGCATTCGTAAGATTGAAATCTGCTGATGGAAGATATTGCGGGCGCGTAATAGTTTCGTGACGCGTTACATCGTTTCATAACACTGGAATAAGATGGTGGACCAAGAGGGTCAAAAATGGAGAGCGAATTAAACGAGGACAAATTTTACTACGTCTACAGCTCTGATCTTGATACTAACCTTGAAATCAAAATGTAAGTGTATCATTCAATATCTGCTTCTTTTGGTTGTTATTTCGAAGCATTCAGTATTTTTTTACAAGTAAAGATATTCAGTGAATCAAGGCATTGCCAGACCGGATGCACCTGACATTTTGAAGCCAGCTGGATATTTTGACGTTTCTTTCTGTTCAAGATTAGCTTTTGACATGCTCTGAATTATCTTGAAATTAGAAATTTTCTTTTTTTATATAATTATTACTGAAATAAAACGTAATTAATTTGGTTTGTCCACACAAAACTACCCAGATACTTCAACTGCAAGTCACTATAATTTGTACATTGTATTATTCAAGCTGAGTTTTTTTGATTGTTACAGTAGTCAGGATTATGATATAGTTAACCTTCTTTTTGAAGTATTGAAATCCTCTTATTCAAGGTAGTTCCAGATGAATTCTTTCCACTTGTCTTTCCTTTGATATGAGTGCTTTTCCTGAGGAATTTCAATTTGGTTTCTTTCTTAGTATATTTTGATTTGATTGAATTGTAAATGCTAAAGGATTTAATGTTAAAATTATGCTATTCCTCTTACATTTTATTTGAATTTTTTTCGTCCAATAATGAATCGGAATTTGGTTTTATTTACTTTAGAGTAAATTTCTGTTTTATTACATTTTGATTTAATTATAAAGAATTAGAAAAAAAATATTCTATGGGAATCAGTGTTATTATCAATACTCCATTTTATAGTTCTATTCAGTGACCATGAATAATACCTGTAGTTTCAAGCAGAGGCTGGAGTTGCCAAGCATGATACATGTTAACTGTAGTTTTGCTATTTGGAAACTCCAACCTCGACCTAGAACTATTTTTCTGGTCACTGAACCAAAGTATGAAGTGGAGTATTATGCAGCCTAGGTTAAAAAGAAAGCAATTTATCATTCAATAGTTGAACAATTTGATATAAATAAATTCTACTTGATTCGGTTTTTTTTGCCCAATCTTTATAGATGCAGACACTTTTTTACTTGATTAATACTTTATACCATTATTCTGTTTTAGATGTACACTAGAAGGCAAGAGAGACAGAAAAGGATACAAAGAACTCCTTGATGACCCACTCCTAAGGTATTCAGGGTTGTATAACAGGTAAGGTACCAACAGAAAAAAACCCCAAGAATGGTGGATATTATATCATAAATCATCTATTAATGAAGCTGTCCTCTCTATTAAGCCCTGGGCCCTTTCTAATAAGGCCCCTCTCTATTAAGCCCCAGGCCCTCTCTAATGAGGCTTCTCTCTATTAAGCCCCGGGCCCTCTCTAATAAGGCCCCTCTCTATTAAGCCCCGGGCCCTCTCTAATAATCCCCCTCTCTATTAAGCCTGTTGTATAATGAAAGTAAATTGACAGATGAGTGCCATGTATGTGAATTAGGCTTTATTTGACTTAAATACAGTATATGCCTCTGGCCTGACCAATGACCTGATTATCAAGGGGAGTTGTTTATTTCAGGTACCTTTGAGTGGAAGGGGGGTGCTTATTAGAGAGACCTTTGGCTCTGTTCTGTTCTTTCATTGGTTGACACTAAGTCTTGTTATGTATATTGTTTTTCTATCATGATTTTCTGCTGCTTCATGACTTACTGTACCTGTAACATAGACCAAATTCAATTCAATTCGATGTGAGGCTTAAGTTGTGAACAAAGGGATCTGGTGTGACTCAAAGTAATTTGGCGTGATTCAAAAGTCACGAATCATGCCAGATTCCTTTGTTCACAACTTAAGCCTCACATCGGTGCGAGTTTTGAATTTGGTCTATAAGAGATCATTCCATCTCCTGTACATACAATTATTATTTAATATATGATCCCTTGCATGATTTAAATAATAATGTTTCTTTTTTGTAGTACTTGTTCTGATCTGTATGTCACATGCAGAGTGTACGCTGATGGCCAGCCACTCTCTTTACCAACCAGCACTTCATATAGACCATTTAACTTCAGATGGAAGTAAGGTTTTAAGAAAACTGATAGTAATAAATTGAAGTCAGGGGCTGTCACATTCAATAACTTTTGTACTAATTATTTAAACCTGGAACACAGGGTGTCATAAAGATAAGACCAGCCCTCTCCTGTAAATCCAAAATTTTCTCCGATAGTGGTCCCTGATGTTGATTTACACTTTGTTTTATGTAAATTGTTATATTTGTGTTTTATTGCATTTGACTTGCAGAATATAGCTTTACAAAACCATGTATTGTGTACTGTAGTTCAGAAGTTATCCATAATCCCCCACCCTCCCCCAGAAGAATTTGAAATTTCCAAAGGGTAGGTGGGTCTGATAACAAACAAAATGTCAGAGTTTGTATATAAGAAAATTGATATTCCTCTGTTGAGGGTGGGGGGGGGGGGGGGGGGGGGTATGGATAAGGGTGGCATGGTGCATGCTGCTATGTCACTGTCTTTCACTGCTGTGTAGTTCCTGCCTGAGGTCGCAGTTTGATTTCCTGCCTAGCCAGTTTGTTCTCTCCCTTGCCACGGCAGTTTTTCTCCAGTTTCTCTGGTTTTCCTCTCAATGTTATTGTACAAAACCAACAATTTAGTTGGGTATTGTAATAATTGTGAATGTAATGGTAGTGCATGTAGTGGAAGTGAACCTTACACAATTCCAAAAAGAACCTCTTACTGGGTAAGATGGTTATAAAATATTATATAATACAGTAGCTCTTCTCATTTGTTGTTAGCTGGAATGAGTGGCTTAAATTACCAATCAAGTATCCTGACCTCCCCCGTAATGCTCAGTTGGCATTCACTATCTGGGATATCTATGGTCCAAGGAAAGCATTACCGGTAGGGGGTACCACAGTTTCTCTGTTTGGGAAGTATGGGTAAGCTAGAATGTCATATACTACAGCTGTATTAGAAGGATGTGATGATTGAAATGCAAATCAACTTTATATTTAGAAAGGACTCTCACATGACATATTGACACATGACAGTCACGACTGATAAACTAGAGAAAAGTCAGAACCCCTTTCAATGAAAATCACTAAACTGTGGAAAAGGCCCAAGTTTTCTAATGACAGCCATGCCCACTTTTTTGTGATTGCCCCACCTATTCATTGATAAATTTCCAACATTCCATGCCTAGTCTTTAGTAATGCTGAAAATTTGATCACATACATGTGCAATGATTTGAATTTATCAATGTAAATTAAGGGCAGGGCAATCACAAAAGTGCACGTGGCTATCATGAGACAGGGCCTATTCCACAGTTCAGTGATTTTCATCGTAAAATATATATAATTTACAGAAAATATAATACAGTATATCTTAAGACCCTGAGTATTGGTTTGCTAAGCCAGTAGCCTAGTGCCCAACCAACTGTGCCTACCAAGAGGCAGTAAAGATGGTTACGGTTTGGTAACACTTTACAATTTATGTTTTCCCCTTATTAAACCCTTAACCAATTGAAATGAAATGCTGCTTATCCTGAAGCTTGTTTACTGGGCAAAAGAAGAAATAGACAGCAATTTAACATATCAACTAAAAATTTTGGATAATGTTGATACAATATTCCCCTTCACAGTTCCTGGCCCCATCTTGAAAGGTAGCTGTGCCTTTGCATCAAAGCCAGATGAATGGTGAGCTTACACTGATAGAGACATGTGAATAATAGTCCAAGTTGTTAAAAAAGGTCTCTACCATTCCAAGCTCATTGATAGTCTTGATTCAATGCAAAGGAACAGCTACCTTTCAAGATGGCGCAGGGAACTGTAAAAGGGACCATCATAGTGATAGCAGATAAGGATTAATAATTCCAATGTCTCTGGGTTATCTTCATCAGGACACTGCGACATGGCATGCATGATCTTAAGGTGTGGTCAGGTATTGAGGCCGATGGACACATGCCAACAACAACACCTGGAAAAACAACTTCTAGTGAAGACCAGATGAACAGGCTTGCAAAGGTCTTCAGTTTTTATAAATACAAATCTAGAGAACTCTTCCTTCTAGATCACTTACTTTTATCTTAACCATGCAAATAGGATATGAATGAAGCAGGTTTACCAAAATGAACACCAGAAATGAAAAAGAAAACTTTTTCATATTCAGAGTAAAAATTGCTACGGAGTTATAAATATTTGAAACGTCAAAAGAAATCACACTATTATCAATGACTTTACCAACATTTATTTTAGGTGTGTCAAAATGATCACCAGAAATGAAATAGAAAACTCCTTCATGTTCATGTTCTATTATCTGATATTATAACTGTCTAAAAGAAAAATTGAATAAATAATTAAGTTTAGATTAGGATACGGTAATATGCCATAGTTACTCATGTTGGATAGTCAGAGACAATTGCTATCTCTAATATAAGAAATAAGGGCATCTAATATTTAAAGACATTTTTTCTACTGATTTTTAGATTTTATGACTGAGTTTGGACATTACTAGGTTATATTTCTTTATTATTACTATTAGTAGTATTAGTTTAAATGTAAGGCACTTTTGAGCTATAACTAAAAAGCGCTATATTGAATTATTATTATTAATTATTATAGAGGGAAAATTGCTACAGAGTTACAAACATTTGAAACATGTCAAAAGAAATCACACTATCATGATTTTACAAACATTTATTTTAGATCAATATATTAAGCATATTTGTGTTATGATTAATAACCAAGACAGATAAACCTTTTGGACCACACCTGTTTCCATGGGGTGTACAAGAAGGAGGGGGGGGGGGGGGGGGGGGGGAGATATAATTATTATTGAATTGCCATATCATACTAATATTGTATTTTCTTGTTGTACAGTTGAGTAAGAAGCATCATAAAGGACAAATGCAAAAAGTAGACTGGCTGGATAGACTAACGTTCAGGGAAATTGAGATGATTAATGAGGTAAAAGCTAAATGATATACAGCTTTGTGCCATATTTATTTCTGGGTCTACCTTTTCAAGCAAAAATTTTTATCAGTGATTCAGCCTCTACCTTAAAACCTTTCAGAATTTGTCAACTTATCTTGTAATGAGGAAAAAGTCAGAAAAGTCTTTATACAGTAAAGAATTTTGGAGACGTAAAGCGTTTTCCATGCAATTTACCTCAAACTTCAAAGCTCTATAGAAAAAAGAAACGATAACAGACTAAATCAATTTTTGAAAATGCACATTTTTTTTGTAAAAATGTACTTACTACTTATGTCTTTTTTTTTGCCACAGAAAGAAAAAAGAAATTCTAATTTCATGTACTTGATGGTCAAGTTCCCAAGAATCCATTACGATGGCATGGACTATAATGTTGTCTACTTTGAGAAGGTAGGATAAGATTGAAGTGAAGAAATAGAAAACGCGCGTGCGTGCGTATTGTGTGATGTCATAAAGCACGCGGGAGTTGGCAGAAAACGAGAGAAGTGTTAGGAGAAGCACGACGTGTAGCGGAGTGCTTCTCGACACTTCTCGAGTGTTCTGCCAATCCCCAAGTATTTTATGACTGAACACAGCACAGCAAGCAAGTTTTTTGTTTCTTTTATAAAATACAAATTACAATAATAGATAGGAATGACGCGACGGAAAGTGCGCGCGAGTGCAATGTGCTCTCATAAATCACGCGCTCCAAACCAATCAGAACGCGACTTTCATAACAGTTAT
This sequence comes from Actinia equina, assembly GCA_011057435.1. Lineage (NCBI taxonomy): Eukaryota > Metazoa > Cnidaria > Anthozoa > Actiniaria > Actiniidae > Actinia > Actinia equina. The sequence continues at coordinate 40,325 of WHPX01000344.1, read as the reverse complement.
TTATAAAGAAAAATGGTCATGCTAGACCTATCCTGGATTCCAGAGGGTTTGTTTTCGTGGGGGAATTTTTGAGAATAATTATATCTGGTATAAATTTGAAGGATTAACACTTTCGTAAGATAGTCTGAATTTGCCTTTTCGAAGTAATTTTGTTCAAACAAAAACTGGTATACGACTTCGTGGTGCAAAACACGAATGTGAGAATGAAATCAATCCCATTATCCTTTGCTCCATGAGGTCGTTATCAGCCTTCCTTTGAACCTCGAAAAGGTAAACTGTCAACTCCTTCCTTTTGAACTTGTCTTCCTTTATTAGAAAAACTATGATTGTTTCATTCCTTGAGTTTTCTAACCGTGCGAGCAGAAAAGTGTTCATTCTTCGTGACTTCTTTTCTCTGACTGAATCAGAGAAGAGAGTGTTTCTTCTAGGGGTATTGTGAGGCGTAATGCTCTGCATGACACGATGTCTAATAGATGTCATGTAGTGGTTTTAGGTTTTCTCTTCTGTGTTTGTAGTCTCCTATATAGCCGCTATTAGTGTCGTCTAGCAATTTGGCCAATCGGGATCAGGGACTGAGCCACTCTGTAAAAACACCGTTATATTCCCATTCTATTAATTACTGTATGCGAATTAAAAAAATCATAAAGTCACAGACAGGTTTCTAAATACCAAAAACAAAAAAGCGATTCGTCCAATTAATGAGAGACTTCATATAGATTTTCTTGGCTTAAATTCAGCACCGAATTCGGTGAATAATAACGATTGAATTATTCTTTTTGCCGTTCAACAATTCACAGAAACCTGACAGATACTCAGTCCTCTACTAGGAGATTGTGAAACATCACTGAAAATGAAATAAAATAAATTAAAAGTGAAAAACCAATGCCAAGTAATTTTTAAATTATTACGGGATAACTAATTAAGCATCATTATTATTATTCTGTCAGATATTCTGACTTCCTGTTAATAAAGATGTTATCTGTTCAACAACTTCATTTTTTATTCATCTTATTTTATTTTCATTTATCCTATTTCACTTTTTAAGTTGAGAGCGTATTTCTTTTTTATTTCATTTCTTTGAGCGACACTTAATTCTCGTAAAAATATTTGTACTTTTACCGCAATATCTTTTGAAATGACTTTCATAGTCGTTACGACAAACTACAATTGCGTTACCTAATTAAATTGCTACGACCCTACAATTAGAACTGTGTCGTTATCGTTCTTCGAAGTACTAAGTCTAAGTTGCTCTTATTGCGGGAAAATATCAACATTTCGAGTTTAATGTCAGGAAGACGAAAGAGTGTGAGAAAGTAGAATTTTTTTGCCCATGTGCCGTGAGCAGCGTTATGGGATTGAGTTGTATTATACAAGCTATAAATAAGAAAGACGATGACCTCGAACCTCTCTTACAGGTACGAAGAATAATCCTTTAGAAATCTGAGGGATAATTGACTACTATGCTGGCATGTTTTATTGACAATGGCATATTTGATAGGATATCATTTATTATAATGGATGATCCCTTATACTAAATCATCAGGCTTCTTAACTATTTGGCCTTTCAGTTAAAATTCATTTGTTACGGATATGTTGAAGGATATGTTCTATTTTGGCGATAATACTAAAGATAAATATATTCAAAAACAAAAATGTCTAACCGGTTTTTAGCAGGGTTATACTGAAAACAGACCGATTATGAATATTTATCTCGTAATGCTTTTCCGTTTTCAAGAATGGGAAAATAGGCAATGAAAATTGCCAGTTTTGAGAGGGGAAAAGTTTGGAATTGTTTTTGTCGGATGTTGTTTTGTTCGTTCATCAAACTCAGTCTTACATGACAGTTTTTTTCCACGTATATCACTCAGCCTTCCCACACTTTTATCACAGCTGTTTCGGATTTTATGCATAAATATGAACTGAATGTAAAGTCAACTGAATTTCCTACATTGGCTAAAACCTAATTTAATCGTTGACTCCTAACTTTAAATGCTTTAGGGACAATGCTGTCTTGGATGTTTTTCGATATCCTAGACAGTCTACTAGGAAAGAAACTGAACTGGTGCTCGAATTCATGTTCTGAAGAAATCTTAAATGTTTAATAAAGTGATGTGTGGTTTATTCTTGCGGTCTTGTTCTTAGTCCGATCTTCTAGTGGTTTTTTTTCTGGCTTTAGATTCAATCGATAACGGCAAAGAGATTTCCCGATATGCATTGTTGGCGTCACATAAAGCGGAAGTAGAGACTTGATTGCTCTTCTGCTGTAGTTTACTCAGTGTTTTTGTTTTCTTGTAGGACGCTGATAACGTGGATTATTTTTGCACTCAACCGGATGTAGTAAGACTCTCCGATCCTGAAACACTCTTGGTGAGTACGCCTAGTCGCCTGTGCATATACAGTCAATTCAAAAAACGTCGTCGTCGACCGGCTCAAGCCTACGCGACTGGACCGAAAGGAATATGGGTAAAAATCACTGAAGCGGTTTAAATATTCGTTCTGAATAAATTGTGCCCGCTAGTAATAAGATAATAAAGGCAAGAAACAATCCATCAAATGCATGTCTTCGGGTTTAGGGAAAGAAAAACAAAGTACTTATGATTCAGTTCACAATTTCGAATATATGAAGGCATTTAAAAACGTCTCCTTCAACACTTCCCGCTCGCTTACGAAAAATCGTGCTGTAAACAAGGCGTAACTAGTCAGATAAAATTTTGGAGTCAACTCGGCTTCAATGATTACTACCCAGAGTTCCTTTCGGTCCAGGCGCGTAGGCTTGAGTTGGTCGACGACAACATTTTTTGAATTGACTGTATACACACACGCACACGCACACGCACACGCACACGCACACCACACACACACACACACACACACACACACACACACACACACACACACACACACACACACCACACACACACACACACACACACACACACACACATACACATTGATCAGTTGGTCATCGTCCATTATTCTTATCAGTTCTGCCGTGGTTATGTTTTCAGGAAAATTTAGTGGAAATCAAGCACCACAAGCTTGTTCGTAGCATACGGAGTGGAACTGTATCACGTGACCTCAAGCCTAACGCCAAGATTAGAGACCAACTAACGGTATACTTGCACACCTAGTTTAAATCTTTTATCTTTTTGTGCACAAAAAATGTACACAAAACATCAAGACGACACTTTGGGATTTGACCAACCAGTACCACTTATCTTTGTTTTCACTCTTTTCCCCTGTATTACAGCAAATCGTTAGCTATCCGCCGACTAAAGTCCTGACATCAGAAGAAAAAGACCTGGTGTGGCAGTTCAGATTTTATCTCACCAACCAGAAAAAGGTATTTTATCGGTGGTGTCAAAAGACCATGGTCCTCTTGGTCGTATTTATCTTTATAGTGGTTCTGCAATTTCAAGAGCCACAGCGGTCATGTTGGATGGCAGAACAATAAAGTCCCTTTTATTGCAGGGATGGTTTTTCTTTCTCATGTAAAACGATTGTATCGTTCTGCCATCCATTATGGCATAAACCTCTATTTATGTCATTAGACTAGTAGATTTCGGCTTCAAACGTCACAATACATGGCACTCCCACGGTACGGCATGCCCAAGATCCCCTTCGTCGCGGTTAACTATAAGACCACGTGATCAATGCTTACATGATCAAAATGCTCGAATACTACACCGTTACGCTCACGTCCGTTACGTTTACTGGGCAAAAGAGGTGGCCGCGACGTTGGTTGATGCAACGAAAGAAAGAAAATTCCAAGACCTTTAGCTTTGGTCATCATGGCGACTGACGTCACAACTGCCGAGTAATTACAGAAGAACTAAAATTCTAATGTTTGTTTTTCTATTCCAGGCTTTAACAAAATTTCTAAAATGTGTGGACTGGAGCGAACCACAAGAAGCGAAACAGGTTATACATTATATGAAACGTTGTAAAAGACCTGATGCGCATAAACGATGTAAACTGACCATTAGCCCGACAATTACCCGACCATTATGTCGTTTACACAGAAGTACACCAGTAAATTACTCATTCTATACGGAATTTTAGGATTAGGTGCTTGTCTTCAAGAGCCAAAAAACCAACACGCTTTAATGTGGCTTTAGTAGGACGTAGAATGATTACATCATTCGACTACCGCTATACCAGAATGCACCGCGAATTCCCATTTTTAATAATAGAGATTTTAATACACTCAACAAAATTACTCGATTCTTATTGGAGAAGAGGAGTACAATTAAATCCCAAATTGTACTCTGTAGAGTCCAATAAAAATGCTCAATTTTGTTGAGCGTATTTCGAACAAAAAATCGCACAATCTTCTTGTACAATTTGGAATATGTAGATACTCGTGATGTTTTGAAATTTCTCAAATTGAACTCGTCTAAAGGCTCGTCCAATTTTAAAAAAACTTTCAAGACATCACTCGTACATATAAATTCCGAATTGTACTCGAGATCGTGCGATTGGTATACTTAATTACAAAATTAATATTCTATTCTGCGTGTTTTGTTCATATTTTTTAAGGCTTTGGAGTTACTGGACAAGTGGAACCCAATGGACGTTGAAGATGCGTTAGAATTACTCTCATCTCAATTCACTAACAGAGCTGTCAGGCAGTACGCAGTGTCCAGACTAAAGGAAGCTCTTAATGAGGTAATGAAGTTCAAAAGAAGATAAGGCACCACTTACTATTGAGGTCTTTACTCTGAACTATCAATTAATAAGCAATGTTTAAAAAAGTTACATCTACGTGCAGCGGTAATGCTAATCTCTTTCTCAACAATACAAGCTGTTTTTCAGCGAAATATTCAAAAATTCGTGTGGCTGTCTGCAACTGTTTTTTGTTGTTTTGTCCTTCTCGATCCCATGTTCTGTACCATGATCTCTTTCTTAGTGTTTACTAAATGTCTTCTTTAGGTATTGATTGTTGTCTCGTTTGCTTTATTCACTTAAAGGATTTATTGCTATACCTTTTGCAACTCGTGCAAGCTCTACGGTACGAGAATATCAAAGAGCACGATATCAACGATCCTGTTGTGAATGAAGACTCACTTTTAACTAACCCATCGGAAACCAAGAACACGACAATAATGGTATGTTAATGAAAACTAATCATTGCGGAGTAGAAGACGTCATGTCCCGGCTGCATAAAGCTATCTTAATATGAGAGCCCCAATATGATAGCCCCTTTCACAGTTCCCGGCGCCATTTTGAAAGGTAGCCATGCCTTTGCTTCTAAGCAAGACGAACGGTGGATTTTAATGACAGAGACTTTTTTAAATATTCTTAGGGCGATTATTCACGTGTCTTTATTATTGCAAAGGCACGGCTACCTTTCAAGATGGCGCCGAGAACGGTAGTACGTTTATGTTCTAGAAATAATAGAACGACAATAGAAGACAAGACAATGCATACTATATATAACAATACACTACTATACATTATAAAATAACTGTTATGAATCTCACGTTCTGATTGGTTGGATGCGCGTGTGCTTTATGAGAGCACACAGCACGCGCGCGCACTTTCAATTTCGTCATTCCTGTAATTTATATTTTATAAAAGAAATAAAAAACTTGCTTGCTGTGCTGTGTGGAGTTATAAAGCACTTAGGGATTGGCAGAACACTCCAGAAGTGTCGAGAAGCACTCCGCTACGCGTCGTGCTTCTCCTAACACTTCTCTCGTGTTCTGCCAACCCCCGCGAGCTTTATAACTGCACCACGCGCGTTTTCTATTTCTTTCTTTCTTTTCTAATATATGCATTGTATTCCTCTAGGATAACATGAATTTATTACCCAGAGAACTGCGAAAGGGACTATTATTGTTTCAAGACAAAAGACCTTTGTACGAAACAATACTTACGGTTGTTTTTTATCTTAGAGAGCTTTAAGGTATTAGGATACGAAAAATGACGAATTGCCCGAAAAAAAATTTTCTTTTTAATTTTGTAATTTTAAACTTTATCTTTCATATGTTTGTGAAATTTCTTGCAGTTTTGATTGGAAAAGCCAAAATTTTGAGGAAAAATCGAAATCGTGACTTTATGACATCTGTCATGCTCCTTTGTCATTGTAAAAAGATCCTACATTGCGATCGTCTAGAACACCAGATAATTTGACAAGTGATGACAAAATGGAAGGCACAAGGTGTTTTGGCCAACACCATCGTGGCTCCCTGCAGCTTCCGGCTCCAAACAAAGAAATGCGTTTTTCTCGAATCTTTTTTGCCGCTAAAACCTCAACTTCAAAAAGCTAAAGGCCCTTGGATTTCATTCGATTTTTTAAAATTGGAGAGTTTATAAAGTAACTCATGATCCAAAAAGGGTGTCTCCGAATTTTGAAATTTAATTTCTTTCCAAAGTTATGACGCTTTTTACTCTAAACAACACTCCAAAAGCGATCGCTGAACTTTGATCAAAAATAGCGAGAGATAGAAAACAGATATCAAAAATCTGGGACACCCTTTTGGAGCTTATTATCTCCTGAGTATGTTAAGACATTTTCGCAAACATAGCTTAAAATGTACGTGTCCGTTAACGTTTCACTGAGGCATGGTCAAATTTCGCTTCGAGGACAATAACGTGAACAACAATAAAAAAAAATCGTATTTTGAAAATTTCTTCATAAACTATATTTATTCAGCTTTCAGAAAATGTATACTTTGTTTGTGTTATACTATAAAGCCAGCGCGTTATTTAAGTTTGCGCGCCATAGTGGTCGTAAACGTATCCTAATACCTTAAGCAACCGGGCACAGGACACGGCACGCCCATAATGTTTTCAAACGTTATTTACTCTTTGCTACTCTCTACAACAGAAGGAGCAGAGGACAGTGACGACCAGCACTCATCATGTCTACAGACAACAGCAAGGACTCATCGATGAGCGAGGTATTCATGCTCTATCTGTAATACTCCCATTTCGAGTTTGTCCTTTGCTCAGTCTTAGGCCCAGGTCAGACGCCGTAATTCACATAAGCCGAACCTAATACAGGGTAATAAGGTCATGTGAAGTACGGCGTCTGACCCAATTAAGTTCAACTGATTCAATTTGGACCGACTAAGTCGTTTTTCACGACTAGGTCACTCGTGAAGAACGACTGAAGATCGAGCTTCGGTCCAAACGCCGTAACCTCACATGAGCCGATCCAAAGCATTAATTATGTTAATGCATGTTTTGGCCTCGTTTTCATTAACCATCACTAAAGCGCATGCCAGTTGAGCATTCTTCAAAGATGGCGGATGATTTTCGATTTTTCTGAGAATGTAAAGGAATGTTCCACTGGAAACCCTGAGGCCCCGTCCACACGTATCCGGAAATTTTTGTATCCGCAAATTATTTTTGGCGGATACGAAAAATGTTTGCGTCCACACGCAGCGCATTCGAATCGTTTTCACCGTCCACCTGTATCCGTTTTCGTAAAATTTGCGGATACGGACACAAAAATTTGCGGACACGTGTGGACGCAACCCGTATCCGTAAAGAAAAATTGCGGATACAAAAAATTTGCGGATACGTTGTGGACGGGGCCTGAATGTTTTCTTAAAACCGTTCATTTGAATAATTGTTCCAGACAATTTCAAAACCAACCAAAATACGTGCAAAACGTTTACCTGCTCTTTGCACGTACGTCCGTTTCATTTCGCGAAAGCAGAAGAAGAGCAGAAACAAAACATACACGCTAGCAGTGGCCACCCTTCTTTTTTGCAAAAGTAGATGCTTTTTTTTGATGGTCGACCGTCTTCTTCTTGGAATTCAAAATTTTTTTTTATTAGCAATATCCGGCGAGCTGCCATGGGCAGGACCCCATCATTATGATGCGTTTGCCCGCTGCCCCACTCAAACATGATTGTTTTTGGTACGACTGTAAATACTCGTACTTAGTTCGACGTTGGTGGTACTCAACCCAGTCGATCCTAATTCCATAAGGTCGATCCAAACTACAATTAGGTTCGGCTCTGGAATTACGGCGTCTGACCTGGGCCTTAGCCTCGATTGTGTAAATATGTAAGGTCCATTGTATAGTAAGGATGTACGTACTACGGAACAATACGAGTTGATTAAAATACCACGGGTTTGTTGGTTTGAATAGCTGAATATTATAAACACACAACCGAGACCTAAAACACTGAGCAAAGATGAACTCGAAACTGAGTATAACGTTTTTTTAACTTTCACCAAGCAAAAATAAATATCCAACAATAAATACATGAAAAAATCCACGAATTCAAAATCTGGCACTACTGCTCGGGTCTTTGTTCTTTGCTTTTCTTTTAAGGGTCAAGATTTACCAGTATCGTTCCCTGCCCTGGTGCGCTTCGACCCACCCGCGGGAATGCCGTAATAGATGATCTTGCTAAACTTAGTTTCTACTGGTAATTCCAGTCTATTTATTATGCGCATTTTATATCGCTATAACAATTGAGTGCCAATCGATGTGGAAAGAATGGGTTTCATATAAGAGGAGTTAGTGTACCCCTCGGAAAATGATTTGCCTAATAGGATCTGCACATCCACTGTCTAAAAACTCATTTGTGCTACCACTGGTCCACTGTCTATGTTCTTGATTCTCTTCTGTCAGCTGCTGTACGTCTCATAGAGCGGTTTTCATATGACTGGGAAAAGATAAAATTCGTATCCGTACTTAAGCATTAGCCGTTAGGTAGAGCACGTTTTCGTAAGAGCAGTTTTTCGTATGACGTGAAAAGCTCAGTGCCGTAAGGGTGACTTTCCGTGACCACACGGGCTACTTTCTGGAATTTTAACTGGGTGCTGATCTTTTTTCCCTGCGCAATGTGATTAGACATCTGGCATGTGCCGGACTTGTTCGTTACCTCGAGGACCCGGACCGTGCCCGTACGCACCGTGTCTTTTTATTCCGTGTTCCGTGTGGGACTACTCGACTGGGTGGAGAGTAAAAGTCTCCCGCTCGGTGTCACAATGTGATGGTCCTGGCGTATCCCATTGCCGTGTGTTGGCCGTGTTCGTGCCGTGAATCTTTTCAGGGACATACGAAAACTGCACTACTAACTTTCAGGACCAACCCCCACTTTGCTCGAGAATTTATGCGCTCTCCATCCAATCAATCTAAAGGTCGGAACACGGCACCAACACGGCGCGTACACGTTCCTGCCACAATCCACAGCATGCATTACACTAGAAATTGTTTTTTAGGAAATATGGCTATCTTACCGTAGGCCGTAGCTACGCTTTCGTGATTGGAATGAATTACTAGAAGACAATGTGTGCGGGAAGGCCATTTCAATGTTACAGCGTGTCATACCCCGGTGTACATGCTGCTGGTAATAGTCGTTATTTCTCGCACTCACTACGAAAACGTTCTCTATGTTTGTCTGTCCGCTTACCTCGTGCTCATTAGTGTATTTTGGCAGCGTGCGCGCCTTTTGTTTTATTACTAAGGCCCTTTAAAAAATTAAACGGAACGTGCCTTTTGTTTTAAGGTACCTTCTTGTAGAATGGTGAAGACATAAGACAAGAAAAGAATTCGATATCTTCTTACTTTTCACCGTACCGTCACTGGTGCGGCGAGAAGATCCTTCAGGGGTCCCGGCGCCACGTGCGCCCGGCCGCGCGGGGATCGGGGGTATGAAAGGTAAGCAGTTACTTACCGAGGAGGCCCCCACTGGCGTCTGCAGGCGACCGCGCCCGCGCAGCTTGTCGGTTATATTAACAAGTTCATTCTACACCAACATTCGAAATAGTTATCGGGTCAAAAGGTTAAATCATAAAAACTTGGTGAGTCACTGACGTAAATAGTTAATGGGGCTAAAATTGTGCTTAATGAAATTTTGCAGCTCTAAAACAAATATTCCAATTACCGAAAAAAGTAGTTTTGTCAATCTTCATGCATGCAAACACTCTCACAGAATACCCAGAATACCCCCTCGGTCTTCCAGGATTTATCGTTCTAAACCGACAACGATATTGACTTTGATGTATAATAGTTGATGGATTCGTTGTGTCGTCTCAGGATGGCTGGGAGTTTCAAGTTCGTCGTAAACGCTGGCTAAACAAAACCAGTTTATCAATCATCTTGGGAGACCTCATGAAGGAAGTGTCTCAGTTCAGCGGAAATCGAAGTAGAAAGGTAACGATAGCGTTATAAAGTGGATTCCAGCTATAGATAGTAATGAGCCCTGCTTATTTACTCAGGCCCACCAGCTAAACTGAAGTAGTGACGTAGAAATGACGTCACTGTCAACACTGAGGTGTCGTGAAGCTTGCGAAAATTCACCAACGAAAAATAAAAACATGCACCTCTATTGCATTAAAGTTATAAAACTCATTAATTATTGTGTCACTGATATCAAAAGCTTAATAACGTTTTTCCCTATTGGTGGCCTGGAAATCCATAATTTCAAGAGGAAAAGTGACACCTCAGTTTTGCAAATTTCTCGATTCTGATTGGCTAACATTTTTTCTCAGATAGCGTTGGCATAGCTTATGTCGATATCATGAGCTGTTGATTACGTTCTCAAAAAACGCACGTCCTCCCGGCCTACATCAGTTCAGATCAACTTAAAGTTACAAGAAAGATGGGATATTTAATACTGTCGGTCATATTAGGCCCCGTCCGCACTATGCCGGATAAATTTGAATCGAATTGTTTTATTCGGTTAGCCTACCGTCCCACTAGTCCGGGCGAATCCGGAACAATTCTTCACCGAAAACGATTTTTTTCGAATACAGTCTCCAGAGTAGAACAATTTGAAACAGCCGGCAAGCCGTATTAGTGTGGACGGAGAACAATTTCGTACTCCGAATTTTTCGGATAAGATGACGTCATGATTGTCATAAGAACATGGCGGGAAGGCTAAAATCACCGTCGGGCTCAATTTCAGCTTCGATGACATGCTCAGATGTGCAAATGAAGCGTTTTTGCCGCCTTTTGATGGGACTAGTGTAGACGCGAAAACATTTTATTCATTTTCATGTGTGGACGGAAAACCTTTTTTTTTCGGTTTCGGTTGTGAAAAATTTCGGATTCAAGATATCCGGCATAGGTGGACGGGACCTAGAAGGACCTTACCATAGGTAGCTCAACTAATAAAATGACAAAAAGCGCATGCACAACTGAAGTGGTGCTGAACTATTTCGCCCCAGATGCTTATTGATCGAAAATGTTTAAAGTTTGCGTCCAATGGGACGCGGATTAACTACTTATTTATTATTTCATGTGATGTTCAACAGATTCATACGCCTTCGCGAGCTTTCTTGATTCGCCTGTAACTGAGTAATTTCAGTCCCATCCTCTCCCTCTCCCCGTCTATCCGGGACGTCCAGATCAAGGGAATGGTAATAGGAACTCCCGAAGACAGTAAGTGCCGGCTCCATATGGAAAGGTCTTCGTTGCTTTCAATATTTTTTTATTTGCTCGTTCTTTTGTTTGTTTGATCTTCACGTTGCTGCTTGCCTTCCTTCCTTCCTTCCTTCCTTTCTGGTCTGTCTGTCTGTCTGTCTTCTCATATTCTCCGATACTAAACCACTGTCTTCTCTCAATGCTAGAAAAAGCCTGGTTGTTCAAGAGTCAGTTAATTGCCAGCAAAATTCACATTCTATCCGTGGATGAGAGAGATATGTTGTAAGTACTTTAAGTACTCTTATCGTTTGATCTCTGACAAATATAATTCCTCAATTATAATTCAAATCTTTACATGCATAGACCATGTTCAAGTCTGGAGACGATTTAAGACAGGATCAACTTATTCTACAGATCATACGGCTGATGGATAAGGTAAAATGTTCATTACGTACTTTATATGCTATTAATTAAGAGCAGGAGACAAATATGAAAAAGACAAGAATGAAAACAAAGCAATTCTCTCGATGGACCACTTTGTTTTGTACCGTTCCAGTAAATATTTAAGTAACACTATTAAACAGCAAAAGTTTCGTTGTAAGTTGTGTGTATGGTGTATGTTACTTCCTGTTGGCAAAAAAAAAAAAAAAAAAAAAAAAAACAAACAAAAAAACGAAAAAAAAGTAAAAAAAACCGCTCAAAAAAGTTTTTTTGCTCTTGGTCGCCTAAATATTATTAGTATCATTATTAGTCACTTTGGTTTGGGCGTAATATTTTCCCATTTCCAAACCACGTGTCATTTCCCTTGAGAATAAGGTATAGTTATTTTTTGTTTGTATCGTATCCACATTCATTTGTCTTCTTGGATTCTATAAATGGAGGAAAACATTACGCCCAAACCAAAAGGATTTATTGACTATCCAAAACATCCTATACGCATGTCCTTATATGATTTCCGAGCCCATCCCACACGGCTTACTGCCTCATCTCTCATATCCAAAACTAGATAAAGTGATGGGAAAGAAAACGCATTAACATTTAAAGTTTCCCACCAGCTTTTGATGAAAGAGAATCTCGACCTAAAGTTGACTCCGTATAAAGTACTTGCAACAAGTTCTACCATGGTGAGTTTGGTTTCATTTGTTTGTTTATCTTCTAATATTACAAAGTGTGTAGGTGTACTTCATGTTCCAATCCTGTACCTCATGTACATTGGTATTCTTTATCAAATACTATTTTTCTCTCAGTTATTGTTTTATATGTCATGTACAGGTATTGTACAGTTTATAGATCTAAACGCAGTAGCTGAAGTCTTGGACAAGGATGGCAGTATACAGGTATTGATGCTCGGCTACAAGCATTCAAACACAGTCAAAAGCATGGCAGCCATTTTGCTGCTGTTAACAATGCTAATAATGAACAAATAAAAAAGCTTTAAAGCACCTAATATAATTATAAAGCACAGCAGGCAGTTACGTAAGCACAAAGAAGTGGACAGGAGAAGAACGAGCCGTAGGCGTTTGTTTCGTCACTGATTCGTTTGTTTGTACTCGCGCTCTTTCATTCAGATTGTTTCTGTTTGTTTCGGTCATTGAAATTTCGTTTGTTTTTTTTTGGTGTCCTTCATCATTATCTCTGTTTGTTCGTCAATCATTCGTTTGTTGGTTTGGTGTTCTTTCATTCTTTTGTTGTGTTGTTTCGTCACTCATTCGTTTGTTTGTTCTCGCGCTCTTTCATTCATTTGTTTCTGTTGTTTTCGTCACTGATTCGTTGTTTGTTTGTTCGCTCCTTTCATTTATTTGTTTCTGTTTGTTTCGTCACTGATTCGTTTGTTGGTTTGGTGATTCTTTCATTCAATTATCTCTGTTTGTTTCTGTCACTGACTTCGTTTGTCTCTTTGGTGATCTTCATTCTTTTGTTTCCGTTTGTTTCGTCAAAGATTCGTTTGTTTTTTTGGTGTTTCTTTCATCATTTATCTCTGTTTGTTTCTCACTGATTCAATTGATTGTTTGTTCGCTCTTTCATTTATTTGTTTCTGTTTGTTTCGCTTCACTGATTTGTTTGTTATTTTAATGTTCTTTCATTCAATTATCTCTGTTTGTTTCGTCACTGATTCGTTTGTTTGCTGCGCGCTCTTTCATTCTTTTGTTTCTGTTTGTTTCGTCACTGATTCGTTTGTTTGTTTGCGCGTTCTTTTCATTCATTTGTTTCCGTTTGTTTGTCAATGATTCGTTTGATTGTTTGCGCGCCTCTTTCATTCTGTTGTTCTGTTTGTTTGGTCACTGATTCGTTTGATTGTTTGCGCGCTCTTCATTCTTTGTTTCTGTTTGTTCGTCAAGATTCGTTTTGATTGTTTGCGCGCTCTTTCATTCTTTTGTTTCTGTTTGTTTCGTCACTGATTTCGTTTTGATTGTTTGCGCGCTCTTCCTTCTTTTGTTTCTGTTTGTTTCGTCACTGATTCGTTTGTTTTTTTGGTGTTCCTTCATCATTTATCTCTCTTGTTTCGTCACTGATTCGTTGTTTGTTTGTGCTCTCTTTCGGTTCTTTTGTTTCTGTTTGTTTCGTCGCTGATTCGTTTGTATGTTATCGCGCTCTTTTCATTCAATTATCTCGGTTTGTTTCGTCACTGATTCGTTTGATTGTGCTCGCGCTCTTTCATTCATTTGTTTCTGTTTGGTTTCGTCACTGATTCGATTGATTGTGCTCGTGCTCTTCATTCTTTTTGTTGTGTTTGTTAGTCCTGATTCGTTTGTTTGTTCTCGCGATCATCTTCACTTATTGTTTCTGTTTGTGTTCGTCACTGATTCGTTTGGTTTGTTTGTTCGATCTTTCATTTATTTGTTTCTGTTGTTTCGTCACTGATTCGTTTGTTGGTTTGGTGATCCTTTCATTCAATTATCTCTATTTGTTTGGTCACTGATCTCGTTTGCTTGTTCTCGCGCTCTTTCATTCATTTGTTGCCGTTTGTTTGCGTCAATGGGTCGTTTTGTCTCCTTTGGTGATCTTTCATCTTTGTGTTCTGTTTGTTTCGTCACTGATTTCTTTGTTTTTTTTGGTGTTCTTTCATTCAATTATCTCGGTTTTATTTCGTCACTGATTCCTTTATTGGCTTTGATGATCTTTCATTCAAATTATTTTGGTTGTTTGGTCACTGATTCGTTTGTGGTTTTGCTGATCTTTCAATCAATTTCTCTCTTTGTTAGGTCACTGATTCGTTTGTTTGTTCTCGCTTTTTTTTCATTCTTTTTGTTTCTGTTGTTTGGTCACTGATTCGTTTGATTGTTCTCGCGCTCTTTCATTCAATTATCTCTGTTTGTTTCGTCACTGATCTCGCTTTGTTTTGTTGCGTTCTCTTTCATTCATTTGTTTCTGGTTGTTTGGTCACTGATTCGTTTGTTGGTTAGGGTGTTTCTTTCATTCAATTGTCTCTGTTTGGTCACTGATTCGTTTGTTTTTTTTTGGTGTTGTTTCATTCATTTATCTCTGTTTGTTTCGTCACTGGATTCGTTTGTTTGTTTGCAGTCTGTTTCATTCAATTATCTCTATTTGTTTCGTCCCTGATTCGTTTGTTTGCTTACGCTCTCTTTCATTCATTTTTTTCTGTTTGTTTGTCACTGATTCGTTTTTATTTTTTTTGGTGTTCTTTCATTCATTTATTTCTGTTTGTTTCGTCACTGATTCGTTTGTTTGTTTGCACTATCTTTCATTCAATTATCTCTATTTGTTTCGTCACTGATTCGTTTATTTGCTTGCGCTCTCTTTCATTCATTTGTTTCTGTTTGTTTCGTCACTGATTCGTTTGTTTGTTTGATACGCTCTTTCATTCATTTATCTTGTTTTTTTTGTCACTGATTCGTTGTTTGTTTGCGCGCTCTTTCTTTCATTTGTTTTCTGTTTGTTTCGTCACTGATTCGGTTGTTTTTTTGTTGTTCTTTCAAATCAATTATCTCTGTTTGTTTGGTCACTGGATTCCTTTGTTTCCTTGCGATCCCTTTCATTCAGTTGTTTCTAGTTGTTTCGTCACTGATTCGCGTTGTTTCCTTGCGCTCCCTTTCATTCATTTGTCTCTGTTTGTTTCGTCACTGATTCGTTTGTGTGCTTGCGCTCTCTTTTCATTCATTTGTTTCTGTTTGTTTGGTCACTGATTCGTTTGTTTGTTTGCGCTTATCTTTCATCATTTGATTCTGTTTCTGTTTCGTCACTGATTCGTTGTTTGTTCTCCGCGCTCTTTCATTTATTGTTTCTGTTGGTTTTGTCACTTATTCGTTGTTTTCTGGTGTTCTTTCATTGAATTATCCTCTGTTTGTTTCGCTCACTGATTCGTTTGTTTGCTAGCGCTCTCTTTCATTCATTTGTTTCTGTTTGTTTCGTCACTGATTTCGTTTGTCTGGTTTGGTGTTCTTTCATTCAATTATCTCTGTTGGTCACGATTCGTTTGTTTTTTTGGTGTTCTTTCAGTCATTTATCTCTTTTTGTTTCGTCACATGATTCGGTTTGTTTGTTTGCAGTCCTCTTTCATTCAATTATCTCTATTTGTTTCGTCACTGATTCGTTTGTTTGCTTGCGCTCTCTTTCATTCATTGCTTTCTTTTTGTTTTGGTCGCTGATTTTGCTTTTATTTTTTTGGGGTTCTTTCATTCATTTATTTCTGTTTGTTTGGTCACTGATTCGTTTGTTGTTTGCACTCTCTTTCATTCAATTATATCTATTTGTTTCGTCACTGATTCGTTCGTTTGTTTTGCGCTCGCAAACACTCTTTTTCATTCATTTGTGTTTCTGTTTTTTGTTTCGTCACACTGATTCGTTTGTTTGTTTGAATCGATCTTTCATTCATTTATCTTTGTTTGTTTCGTCACTGATTCGTGTTCGTTTGTTTGTTTGCGCACTCGTTTTCTTTTCATTTGTTTCTGTTTGTTTCGTCACTGATTCCGTTTGTTTTTTTTTGGTGTTCTTTCATCCATATCTCTGTTTGTTTGGTCACTGATTCGTTTGATTGTTTCTCGCGCTCTTCATTCAATATCTCTGTTATTTGTCACTGATTCGTTTGTGGCTTGCGTTCGCCTCTTCATATCATTTGTTTTTCTATTTTTTTTCGCTTACTGATTCGTTTGTCTTTGGATTGCGTTCTCTTTCATTCATCGTTTCTGTTTGTTTGGTCACTGATTCGTTTCGTTTTTTGTTTTTTTCTTTCATTCATTACCCTGTTTAGTCAATGATTCGTTTGTTTGTTTTTGGTCTTTCTTCAATTATCTGTTTTTGGCACTGATTCGTTAGTTTGCTTGCGCTCTGTTCATTCATTTGTTCTGTTTGTTTCGTCACTGAGTTGTTTGTTTGTTTGCGCGCTCATTCACTGTTATTGTCTTTGTTTGTGTTGTTTACGTCCCCAATGATTCGCGTTTGTTTGTTTTGCGCGCTCTTTCATTCATTATGTTTCTGTTTGTTTTGTCACTGATGTCGTATTTATTTCTTTGGTGTTCTTTCATTCAATTATCTCTATTTGTTTGGTCCTGATTCGTTTGTTTGTTTGACATCGCTCTTTCATTTACTTTATCTTCGTTTGTTTTGTCACAAGTTCGTCTGTTTCGTTTGAAGTCTCTTTTCATTCATTTATTTCTGTTTGTTTCTTCAAGGATTCGTTTGTTTGTTTGTAGTCTCTTTCATTCACTTATCTCATGTTTCGTCACTGATTCGTTTTGTTTGCTTAACGCTCTCTCTTTTCATTCATTTGTTTCTGTTGTTTTGTCACTGATTCGTTTTTATTTTTTTTGGTTTCTTTTCAATTCATTATTTAAATTTCTATTCTGTTTGTTGGTCACGTGATTCGTTTTATTTGTTTGCACTTTCTTTCATTTAAGTCCATTACTTCTCATTATTTTGTTTTTGTCACTGATTCGTTTGTTTGCTTGCGCTCTCATTCATTCAAGGAGGTGTGTTTCTTTTGTTACTTCACTGATTCGTTTGTTTGTTTGATCGCTCTTCATTCATTATCTTTGGTTTAGTCACTGATTCGTTGTTTTGATTTGCGCCGCTCTCTCGTAATATTTTTCTGTATTGCTTTGCGCATTCGTGTGTTTTGTTGGTGTTCTTTCAATCAATTACTCTGTTTTGTTTTTTCTTTGGTCACTGATCGTTTGATTGTCCGCGCTCTTTCATTCAATATCTCTGTTTGTTTGGTCATTGATTCGTTTGTTTTGCCGTTTTCTTTTCATTCAATTTGTTTTCTGGTTGTTTGGTCAGCTGATTCTTTGTGTTTGTTATTTTTGCGGTTCTTTCATTCATGTTAAAATGTTAGATTCGTTACTGTTTGTGTTCTTTCGTTTCATCCTCCTGTTTTGTTTGTTACTGATTCGTTTGTTTGTTGGCGCGCTCTTTCAGTCTCTTTCACTTCTTCGTTTCTATTTTTACTTTTTTCGCACTGATGATTCGATACCTTGTTTGCTTGCGCTCCTCTTTTCATTCATTTGTTTCATATTTTTTTCGTCCACTGACTTTGTTTGGTTGGTGTTTTGCTTGTGGTTTGTCTCTGCTTTCATTCATCTCTTGTTGTTTGGTCACTGATCTCGTTTTTGGTTTGGTGACCGGTTCATCTGTTTGTTGGCTTAGTGTTCTTTCATCTTCTGGTTGATTTTGGTCAAGATTTCCTTTGTTTGGTTAGGTGTTCTTTCATTCAATTATCTCTGTTTGGTCAATGATTCGTTGTTTTTTTGGTCTTCTTTCATTCAATTATCTCTTGTTTGTTTGGTCCTTGGATTCGTTTGTTGGTTTGGTGACCTCTTTCATTCAATTATCTCTGGTTGTTTGGTCACTGATTCGTTTTTGTTTGGTCTTTCATTCAAAAGGATCTCTGTTTTGGTCAATGATTCGTTTGTTTTTTGGTCTTTCATTCAATTCATTGTTGTCGCTGGTTGTTTTGGGTCATCTGTCGTTTGTGGTTTGGTGACCTTCTCGATATTCACTTATTCTCTGGGTTTTGGTTCGTTGTTTGTTGGTGTGGTTCAATCAATTATCTCGGTCCGTAGGTCACTGATACGTAAACCACTTCGGTTAACCTTCTTCTCGCGTTTCTTTCACTCTTTTGGTTTCTATTTGTTTCGTCACTGATTGGTTTTGTGTTTTTGGTGTTCGTTCATTCATTTATCTCAGTTTTGTATTTCGTCACTGAGTTCGTTTTGTTTGATCTCAACGCTTGCGCTCTTTCATTCAGTTTTGCCTTTCTGTTTGTTTCGTTCACTGATTTCGTTGCTGTTTTTTTGTGGTTCTTCATTGAATTATTTCCTGTTTTGGTTTGGTCACTGATCTCGTTTGTTTTGCTTTGCGCTCTTTTCACTTTCATTCATTACTGTTTCTTTCTGTTTGTTTGGTCACTGTGTTCGTTTTGTTGGTTGTTGGTGTCTTTCATTCATTATCTCTGTTTTGTTGATTACTGATTCGTTTGTTTGCTTGCGCCCTCTTTCATTCATTTGTTTCTTGTTGTTTCGTCGCTGATTCGATTGTTTGCTTGCGCTCTATTTCATTCATTTTTTTTTCTGTTTGTTTCGGTCGCTGATTCCGATTGTTTGCTTGCGCTCTATTTCATTCACTTGTTTTCTGTTTGTTTTGTCACTGATCCTCGTATTTATTTTTTTTTGGTGTTCTTTTCATTCATTTGTTTCTGTTTGTTTCGTCACTGATTTTGTTGTTTGTTTGCGCGCTCCGTCACTCACTCTTTTTGTTTGCGTTGTTTCGTCACTGATTCGTTTGTTTGCTTGCGCTCTCTTTCATTCATTTGTTTCTGTTTGTTTTGGTCACTGATTCGTATTTATTTTTGTTGGTGTTTCTTTCATTCAATTATCGTCTGTTGTTTCGTCACTGATTCGTTTGTTTGTTCTCCGCGCTCTTTCATTTCATTTGTTTCTGTTTGTTTCGTCACTGATCGTTTGTTTGTTTGCGCGCTCTTTCATTCATATTGTTTCTTTTTGGTTCGTCCACTGATTCGTTTGTTTGTTTTGCGCGCTGTGTCTTTCATTTGTTTCTGTTTGTTGTCGTCATGATTCGTTCGTTTTTTGTGCGCTCTTTCATTCTTTTGTTTCTGTTTGTTTGGTCACTGATTCGTTTGTTTGCTTTGCGCTCTTTTTCATTCACTTGTTTCTGTTTGTTTCTTCACTTATTCGTTTGTTGCTTGCGCTCTCTTTCATTCATTTGTTTGTTCATCATTTGTTTGTTCTCGCTCTCATTCATTCTTTTGTATCTGCTTGAGTGGTCACTGATTCGTTTGATTGTTTGCGCGCTCTTTCATTCCATTGTTTCTGTTTGTTTGGTCACTGATTAAGTTTTTTTTGCTTGGCGCTCTTTTTCATTCCATTGTTTCTGTTTGTTTCGTCACTGATTCTTTGTTTTTTTTGGTGTTCTTTCATTCATTATCTCTGTTTGTTTCGTCACTGATTCGTTTGTTTGTTTGCAGTCTCTTTCATTCAATTACTCTCTATTTGTTTCGTCACTGATTCGTTTGTTTGCTTGCGCTCTCTATTCATTTCATTTTTTTTCTGTTTGTTTTGTCACTGATTCGTTGTTATTTTTTTGGTTTTCTTTCATTCAATTATCATTATTTGTTTCGTCACTGATTCGTTTGTTTTGCTTGCGCTCTCATTCATTCAGTTGGTTTTCTGTTTGTTTCGTCACTGATTCGTTTGTTTGTTTGATCGCTCTTTCATTCATTTATCTTTGTTTGTTTGGTCACTGATTCGTTTGCTGGTTTGGGTGTTCTTTCATTCAATATCTCTGTTTGGTCACTGATTCGTTTGTTTTTTTGGTGTTACTTTTCATTGATTTATATCTGTTTGTTTCGTCACTGATTTGTTTGTTTGTTTGCAGTCTCTTTCATTCAATTATCTCTGTTTGTTTCGTCACTGATTCGTTATATGTTTTGCGCTCTTTCATTCATTTGTTTCTGTTTGTTTCGTCACTGATTCGTTTGTTTGTTTGCGCGCTCTTTCATTCATTTGTTTCTTTTTGGTTCGTCACTGATTCGTTTGTTTGTTTGCGCGCTGTGTCTTTCATTGTTTCTGTTTGTTTCGTCATTGATTCGTCGTTTGTTTGTGCGCTTTTTCATTCTGTTGTTTCTGTCTGTTTCGTCACTGATTCGTTTGTTTGCTTGCGCTCTTTTTCATTCACTTGTTTCTGTTGTTTCTTCACTGATTCGTTTGTTTGCTTGCGCTCTCTTTCATTCATTTGTTTGTTCATTCATCTGTTTGTTCTCGCTCTCATTCATTCTTTTGTTTCTGCTTGATTGGTCACTGATTCGTTTGATTGTTTGCGCGCTCTTTCATTCATTTGTTTCTGTTTGTTTGGTCACTGATTCGTTTTTTGCTTGCTCTCTTTTCATTCACTTGTTTCTGTTTGTTTGGTCACTGATTCGTTTGTTTTTTTGGTATTCTTTCATTCAATTTATCTCTGTTTGTTTCGTCACTGATTCGTTTGTTTGTTTGCAGTCTCTTTCATTCAATTATCTCTATTGTTTCGTCACTGATTCGTTTGTTTGCTTGCGCTCTCTTTCATTCATTTGTTTCTGTTTGTTTTGTCACTGATTCGTTGTTATTTTTTTGGTTTTCTTTCATTCAATTATCATTATTTGTTTCGTCACTGATTCGTTTGTTTGCTTGCGCTCTCATTCATTCAGTTGTTTCTGTTGTTTCGTCACTGATTCGTTCGTTTGTTTGTGCGCTCTTTCATTCTTTTGTTTCAGGTTGTTTGGTCACTGATTCGTTTGTTTTTGCTTGCCCTCTTTTTCATTCAATTGTTGCTGTTTGTATGTCTTCACTGATTCGTTTGTTTGCTTGCGCTCTCTTTCATTCATTGTTTGTTCATTCATTTGTTTTTTCTCGCTCTCATTCATTCTTTTGTTTGTGCTTAATTGGTCAGCTGATTCGTTTGATTATTTGCGCGCTCTTTCATTCATTTGTTTCTGTTTTGTTTTGTCACGATTCGCTTTTGCTTGCGCTCTTTTATTCATTCACTTGTTTCTGTTGTTTCGTCACTGTGTCGTTTTTTGGTGGTTCTTTCATTCATTTATCTCTGTTTGTTTCGTCACTGATTCGTTTGTTTTGTTTGCAGTCTCTTTCATCATTCATTATCGCTATTTGTTCCTCACTGATTCGTTGTTGCTACGCTCTCTTTCATTCATTGGTTTCTGTTTGTTTGGTCACTGATTCGTTTTTATTTTTTTGGTGTTCTTTCATTTATTTATTTCTGTTTGTTTCGTCACTGATTCGTTGTTTGTTGTGCACTTTCTTTCATTCAATTATCTCTATTTTGTTTCGTCACTGATTCGTTTGTTTGCGCGCTATTTCTTTCATTTGTTTCTGTTTGTTTCGTCACTGATTCGTTTGTTATTTTTTTGGTGTTCTTTCATTCAATTGTCTCTGTTTGTTTCGTCACTGATTCGTTTGTTTGCTTGCGCTCTTCTTTCATTCATTTGTTTCTGTTTGTTTCGTCATGATTCGTTTGTTTGTTCCCGCTCCACTTTCATTCATTTGTTTCTGTTGTTTCGTCACTGATTTGTTTGTTTGTTTGCGCGCTCATTCACTGTTTTGTTTTGTGTTTGTTTCGTTACTGATTCGTTTGTTTGTTGGCGCGCTCTTCATTCTTTTGTTCTATTATTTCGTCTGATTCGTTTGTTTGTTGGGCGCGCTCTTTCATTCTTTTGTTTCTGTTTGTTACGTCACTAATTCGTTTGTTGTTTGGTGTTCTTTCATTCAATTATCTATGTTTGTTTCGTCACTGATTCGTTTGTTTGTTGCAGTCTCTCTTTCATTCAATTATCTCTATTTGTTTCGTCACTGATTCGTTTGTTTTGCTTGCGCTCTCTTTCATTCATTTTTTTTCTGTTGTTTTGCCTCACTGATTCGTTGTTATTTTTTTGGTTTTCTTTCATTCAATTATCATTATTTGTTTCGTCACTGATTCGTTTGTTTGCTTGCGCTCTCATTCATTCAGTTGTTTCTGTTTGTTTCGTCACTGATTCGTTGTTTGTTTGATCGCTCTTCATTCATTTATCTTTGTTTGTTTGGTCACTGATTCGTTTTGCTGGTTTGGTGTTCTTTCATTCAATTATCTCTGTTGGTCACTGATTTCGTTTGTTTTTTTGGTGTTCTTTCATTGATTTATATCTGTTTGTTTCGTCACTGATTTGTTTGTTTGTTTGCAGTCTCTTTCATTCAAATTATCTCTGTTTGTTTCGTCACTGATTCGTTTATATGTTTGCGCTCTTTCATTCATTTGTTTCTGTTTGTTTCGTCACTGATTCGTTTGTTTGTTTGCGGCGCTTTTCATTCATTTGTTTCTTTTGGTTCGTCACTGATTCGTTTGTTTGTTTGCGCGCTGTGTCTTTCATTTGTTTCTGTTTGTTTCGTCATTGATTCGTTCGTTTGTTTGTGCGCTTTTTTCATTCTGTATTTTCTGTCTGTTTCGTCACTGATTCGTTTGTTTGCTTGCCGCTCTTTTCATTCACTTGTTTCTGTTTGTTTCTTCACTGATTCGTTTGTTTGCTTGCGCTCATCTTTCATTTCATTTGTTTTGTTCATTCATTTGTTTGTTCTCGCTCTCATTCATTCTTTTGTTTCTGCTTGATTGGTCACTGATTTCGTTTGATTGTTTGCGCGCTCTTTTCATTCATTTGTTTCTGTTTGTTTTGGTCACTGATTCGTTTTTTGCTTGCGCTCTTTTTCATTCACTTGTTTCTGTTTGTTTGGTCACTGATTCGTTTGTTTTTTTTGGTGTTCTTTCATTCATTTATCTCTGTTTGTTTCGTCACTGATTCGTTTGTTTGTTTGCAGTCTCTTTCATTCAATTATCTCTATTTGTTTCGTCACTGATTCGTTTGTTTGCTTGCGCTCTCTTTCATTCATTTGTTTCTGTTTGTTTTGTCACTGATTCGTTGTTATTTTTTTGGTTTTCTTTCATTCAATTATCATTATTTGTTTCGTCACTGATTCGTTTGTTTTGCTTGCGCTCTCATTCATTCAGTTGTTTCTGTTTGTTTCGTCACTGATTCGTTCGTTTGTTTGTGCGCTCTTTCATTCTTTTGTTTCAGTTGGTTTGGTCACTGATTCGTTTGTTTGCTTGCCCTCTTTTTCATTCACTTGTTGCTGTTGTTTCTTCACTGATTCGTTTGTTTGCTTGCGCTCTCTTTCATTCATTGTTTGTTCATTCATTTGTTTTTTCTCGCTCTCATTCATTCTTTTGTTTGTGCTTAATGGTCACTGATTCGTTTGATTATTTGCGCGCTCTTTCATTCATTTGTTTCTGTTTGTTTTGTCACTGATTCGCTTTTGCTTGCGCTCTTTTTCATTCACTTGTTTCTGTTTGTTTCGTCACTGATTCGTTTGTTTTTTGGTGTTCTTTCCATTCATTTATCTCTGTTTGTTTCGTCACTGATTCGTTTGTTTGTTGCAGTCTCTTTCATTCAATTATCTCTATTTGTTTCCTCAACTGATTCGTTTGTTTGCTAGCGCTCTCTTTCATTCATTGGTTTCTGTTTGTTTTGTCACTGATCGTTTTTATTTTTTGGTGTTCTTTCATTCATTTATTTCTGTTTGTTTCGTCACTGATTCGTTTGTTGTTTGCACTTTCTTTCATTCAATTATCTCTATTTGTTTCGTCACTGATTCGTTTGTTTGCGCGCTATTTCTTTCATTTGTTTCTGTTTGTTTCGTCACTGATTCGTTTTTATTTTTTTGGTGTTCTTTCATTCAATTGTCTCTGTTTGTTTCGTCACTGATTCGTTTGTTTGCTTGCGCTCTCTTTCATTCATTTGTTTCTGTTTGTTTCGTCACTGATTCGTTTGTTTGTTCCCGCTCACTTTCATTCATTTGTTTCTGTTTGTTTCGTCACTGATTTGTTTGTTTGTTTGCGCGCTCATTCACTGTTTTGTTTGTGTTTGTTTCGTTACTGATTCGTTTGTTTGTTGGCGCGCTCTTTCATTCTTTTGTTTCTATTTATTTCGTCACTGATTCGTTTGTTTGTTGGCGCGCTCTTTCATTCTTTTGTTTCTGTTTGTTACGTCACTAATTCGTTTGTTGGTTTGGTGTTCTTTCATTCAATTATCTATGTTTGTTTCGTCACTGATTCGTTTGTTTTTTTTGGTGTTCTTTCATTCATTTATCTCTGTTTGTTTCGCCACTGATTCGTTGTTTGCTTGCGCTCTGTTTCATTCATTTGTTTCTGTTTGTTTCGTCACTGATTTGTTTGTTTGTTTGCGCGCTCTTTCACTCTTTTGTTTCCGTTAGTTTCGTCACTGATTCGTTTGTTGGTTTGGTGTTCTTTCATTCAATTATCTTTGTTGTTTGGTCACTGATTCGTTTGTTTGCTTGCGCTCTCTTTCATTCATTTGTTTCGGTTTGTTTCGTCACTGATTCGTTTGTTTGTTTGGCACCCTCTCATTCAGTTGTCTCTGTTTTTTTTGTCAGTGATTCGTTTGTTTGTTTGCTCGCTCTCTCATTCTTTTGTGTCTGTTTGTTTCGTCACTGATTCGTTTGTTTGTTTGCGCGCTCTTTGAGTCCTTTGTTTCTGTTGGTTTGGTCACTCACTCGTTTCTTTGTTTCGTCACTGATTTTTTTTGTTTGTTTCTGCGTTCTTTCAATCATTTATCTCTGTTTGTTTGGTCAGTGATTCGTTTGTTTGTTTGCGCTCTCTTTCATTCTTTTGTCTCTGTTTGTTTGTTCACTGATTCGTTTGATTGTTTGCGCGCTCTTTCATTCGTTTGTTTCTGTTTGTTTCGTCACTCACTCGTTTCTTTGTTTCGTCACTGATTCGTTTGTTTGTTACTTGGTTGTTTCGATCATTTGTTTCTGTTTGTTTGGTCACTGATTCGTTTGTTTGTTTGCTTGCTCTTTCATTCGTTTGTTTCTGTTTGTTTCGTCACTTAATCGTTTCTTTGTTTCGTCACTGATTCGTTTGTTGTTACCGTGTTGTTTCAATCATTTGTTTATGTTTGTTTGGTCACTGATTCGTTTGTTTGTTTCCGCGTTCTTTCAATCATTTGTTTCTTTTTAGTTGTTCACTGATTCGTCATTTTGTTTGTTCGCTCTTTCACTCATTTGACTCTATTTGTTTGGTCACTGATTCGTTAGTTTGTTTGTACGATCTTTTGTTCATTGTATTGGTTGGTTTGTTTGGTTTTTCAACACGCAAAGTGTAACCTAAAAGTTGCCCAAAAAGAAGGCCTCCATGTCCGTAAATCATGCAATTTAAAAGTTACATTTAGATTAAATAAGTCAAGAGCACGTTCATTAAAGTTTATTTAGTAAATTGCTTCATATTCATATCATTGCAGAATTACTTCCGCAAGCATGCACCGTGTGATAACGCACCTTATGGCATCAGTCCTGACGTCATGGACACCTATGTTAAAAGCTGCGGTAATATTAAAAGAAAGTCGTAGCGATGGGCGGGCAGGGGAGGGGGCAATTGCCTCCCCAAAAAATACAATCTTTTACAACACCTGAAAAACTCCTACGATAAAACGCATTTAGTGTTTGTTTTGGCGTGAAAATGGCACATTGCCCCCCCCCCCCCCCCTATTAAGGAGACCCTATCTGAAAATAAAATGTAGATCCTGTTGTTTTAATCGCGGTATAAATATGATGGCAGAATTAAGGCTTCACAGTTAAAAACAACTCAAAACCGAACGTAAATTGTATCAACCCATGAAGCTCCCTCTGAGAGGATATTATATATGACACGACTTACTAGGTGCATCAGTATTTGATATGTTTGAATGTGCGGAGGAAAGAAAAACGAAGAAAGCCTTATCGTTTCAAGAGGACCAACAAGCGCTACTCGCACGTGATGTCGAGTCCAGGAATCAAACCTGTAGGCCTCTGAGGGAGGTAGGGCATGCGAGAGGCGAGTGACAAGCTATGCTCACAGGGTAACCAACCCAAGGGTCTAACGGAATTTTTCGACTGACAGAAGCTAAAAATCTTGATACTTGCGACCTATTAGTAGTACACCTCACTAACTCAGTCTACTACAAGTCTCTGTGAATGATGAGTATGAAATGGTTAGACCTTCATGTGGGTCAAATGACCATGTACTGCTCTACTGTCTCTAATCAACTAAGTCAGCAATTTATCAGTTGAATTACTGTCAAGTCATTAGGACGAAGTTGACTCTCACCTCACAGAAATCCCTACATCACAAGCAACCTGCAACTCCTAGCCTTCCAAGTGCATATTAACTACCAGCATGGAGGCAAGCTGCAACAAATTTTCACAGAACTTAATTTTCACAAAAATGGTTGAGCTACATTTCTTGATAAATAAATTTCACTATTTTTCGGGAAAATCCTGTTAAAGCTAAGGAAACTAAATTTTGCACTTTTGCAAATCCTGATATTTATCCTGCTTATCATATTTCCATATTTAGCGGGTTACTGTGTCATCACATACCTACTTGGAATTGGAGACAGGCATCTGGATAACCTACTTTTAACCAAATCAGGTGATTACCATATAAACGACATAAGTTAAAATTTTATCTTGGATCTGTGAAAGCTCATTTGATTCTGCAACAGTTTTGTCAGTCTGTTCCAGATATTGGCAAGCACCTCAAAAACTGGCAGGGAGTGAGGGGTCTAAGCATATAGCAGACTATTTGTGAAAGGTGTATGTGAATGCTAACTTGCTTGTCAAACAATTAATGATCTATTCTCCTATCCTTTCTCTACTTAGGTAATTTGTTTCATGTTGATTTTGGGTACATTCTTGGCCGAGACCCCAAGCCCTTGCCACCTCCAATGAAACTAAGCAAGGAAATGGTAAGAAAAACTAGTTCGCGATCGCCTACGAATTTTCGTGCTGTAAACAAGGCATAACTAGTCAGATAAAATTATGGAGTCAACTTGGCTTCAATGATTGCTACCCAGAGTTCCGTTCGGTCCAGTCGCATAGACTTGAGTTTAGTCGACGACAACAGTTTTTGAATCGACTGTATATTTCATAAGACCAGTCAGCATCATTTTTGATCACAGGCCAAGTTTGTTTTAGCTTGGTTATACCTTGTTTCTGGCTCAACTTCATTGGTCAAAATTACCAGCAAGGCAAAGATTTGACCGGACAAGTCCCAATTTTTCCAATGTCTGGCCGTTATTTCAAACCCATAGAGGGATATCTAAAAATATATATGGTGTTCATTTTGTCAGGTTGAGGCGGATGGGTGGAGCAAACAGTGATTGTTACCAGGCATTCAGGAAACAATGTTACACTGCCTTCTTACATTTGAGAAGGTAAGTTTGAAGTACCACTAATATTCTAATATTAGATGATAATTATTAATAATATGGAATTTTTTACAGACATGCCAATTTAATATTAAACCTCTTTGCCTTAATGGTTGATGCAAACGTCCCCGATATAGCCCTGGAACCTGACAAGACAGTCAAAAAAGTAAGTTGCTAGAACTTCTATCAAGTACTGTTTACAAGATGAGTGCTGTGTTGTATCAAATTTACAACAGGAGCTGGGAGGCAAATGATTGTAAATCTGATACAACGTGGACGTAAATGTCGTAGACTACTTAAATTAGGTATTATTACATAATTTCATTTTACATTGAAATTTTAAAGAATTATTTAAATAACCAGATTTACAACCTATATAGTTGATATGACTGCTTTTCTGCCCAGGTCCAGGATAAATTCCGTCTAGATTTGAATGACGAGGAGGCAGTCCAGTATCTTCAGGCTTTAATTGATGAAAGTGTCAGTGCCATGTTTGCGGTTGTGGTAGAACAATTTCACAAATTTGCACAGGTAACAATAAATTATCAAACCCATACATGAAAACTATGATCAAGATTGTGAAGTTCCACAGAGGAATTTGGAATTTCCTTGGGGTGGGGTGGGGTGGGGTGGGGTGGGGTGGGGATGGAGTCAGAGAAAGCACAAAATGGAAGAAAATTGGAATTTTTGGGGGAAGGGGGGTCTTAAAATAACTTCCATGGGGAAGGTGTATTGATAATTTTTAATTTTCTGGAACTACACATTATAAATTTAATGGAATGAATTGCAAGAGGGGTGTGGCACATGAACATGGTGCATCATGGTCTAGGTTGGGTTCATACCTCATATGGTACTAGACCATAATGCATCCTGTTTATAAAACCCAGAAAATGCCCATAGAATAGACCAATCAGAAATTCCACTTGACTATAAAGATATGACAATATGATTAGAAATAAATATCAAGCACAAAAATAAAATTTATTGTCAAGCCCCGTTTACACTAGCGATTTTTGTGGCGAATTTTGCTGTGATTTTTTGCGATTTTGTCCATAATAAATAATGGTAAAGAATTTACTTGATGTAAAGTTTTTTTTCAGGATACCAAGATTTTCCTAGAAGAAGTTCTCTTTTGAAGGATGAGACAAAAGATTTCATCAAATTGCAGCAAAAATTGCCAGTTTAGGGAGAGTTCAACCTTATTTAAGCACCAAAAAAAGATTGAACAATTTTCTAATAGACTTTAGGAATGCAGTTGAGTGCATTGATGTTTGTGGGTGGGTCTGTTTTTTTTTCCCCAGTGTTTCCACACGATGGATTATATCCATTGTAAATTAGCTGAAATCATGAGATATTCATAATTAGTAACATTGAAAATAACATTTTGTTTCTTTTGTTCTTTCAGTACTGGAGGAAATAACAGTCAAGATGAATAGGAGTATTTTTATTGGCTAGTTTTGGTCTCAACTCATAAGCTTAGGAAAACCATACTTGAGAGCTATTAAAATTACAAACATTTTAAGGAAGCTGAAAGACAAAATATAACATAGCTATAACTATTATAATAAAGCAATAACATGACACTGCTTTGAAAAAGTGGAACTTCTTGATATGATATGAGAAGCCACATGTGACGTATCTACTAAGATTTTCATGTTTAAAATTAGAAACCAATGATCACTTGTCAGCATTACAAGGTGTGGTCTCTGTTCACAATCATGGTCTAATTTTGGCATTGGGAGTCATTTGATTGGCTTTGTAAATCGCTGGGGGGTTAATTCCATCAATTTGTCATTTCTATTATTGGTTAAATTATAATGATTAAGTGGGCTGTAAAAAGAAAAACTTAAAAGAAAATTCTTTATTTACATTTTATGAAAATAAATATTTTACTTTAAAAATCAGCTTTAGAGTTCTTCTATTTGCCACTGTCACCATACACTGAATCAAAATATGACAACCAATTTGAATTGCTATTGTTCTGGACTGACTAGCCTTGTTCACATGGAAACATAAAAGTGTTTTCACTTGTATGAGAGGCTGGCTAGTCGTTGCAGAACAATATTCATTCAAATTGTTTGTCAGATTTCAATTCAGTGTAAATGAGCAACTTTTTGTATTAAAATACAATTTGCAAAATGTTAAAGCTTTTTCAGAACAAAGCGCCACTTACTGAAAAACCAAGGACTTTGGGGGTCACTAAGTCGAAGCAAGGGCACAATAGACATTTTTAAGTAGCTTATCAAGAAACTTGAACAGGCACCCATCTCAGTAACATCTTTCAACCACTACCTATCTTTGTGGTTTGGTTATTAACCATAATAACCCAGATGTGCATATGTATGGCAAAGATCATGACATTTACAACATTGCAACAATAAGTTCAGTTATTATTAAACACTAAATCTATTCTATGGGCCCTTAGAAGATCTCATTGGGGGAATAAGTCAGAAATCAATACCTTATGTCTAGTAAGACCAAATGGAACAATGGGGTGGAGGCTGGCAGGTGTCATCAAAGGACAGGTTTTGGTTGCCATCCTTTATATCCCAAATATTAAGTTGAACATTGAGAATCACCAAACATAATGGGCAGTAAGCCTATAAATGTGCAGTCACCTATCTTGGTAATTCTCTTTAATCATTTACTAAGGCCATGGCTTGCTCTTGCAGTCTGCTCATGTTAAAGTCTTCACAAAGTTCAGCAGCCTTATGGACACGACAAAAACTGATGTTAGACAAATTACAAGGATAACAAGTTAGCGCTAACAACTTAACATTTATGAAATCTAGACAAGAATCAAAGTCCTGTGTTTTTGACTCCTGAAAAATGCTTTTTTTGACTGACAGAGGCACAAATCTTACAACTTATCCATTAGCATGCATGCTACATGGAAGATTTAATTATTATAAAAATTCACCTAAGTAAATACCTATAGGGGCTTTTCATCATCATGTGAGGGCAGCCATGTTAGATGGCAGGAACAATACAATCATTTCTGTTTTTAAGAAAGATATCTGTGACAAATTTCTTTCTTTGAAATATAATAAACTATTTGATTATTCTATTTCAAGAATAGCGTCAGTTCTACATGCTCGATTAAGGTTACAAGCCTGTGCATTAAATGAGTACTTGTTTCAAATCAGTTGTTCTTCCTCTCCCCGATGTAGATGTGGAATTGAAAAGAATCAATTATGTATTTTTTCTTTAAATGTCCCTTATATGCTGATCAGAGAAATTCTCTTTTTACCTCAGCTGCATTGATTTGTGGTAGTTTGTGGCAAAACGTTTCTTTCAAAAATGCAAAAACTTAGTTGGTTTTTATATGGCTGTAGAGACTTAGACTTTTAAAAAAATCATGAACTTTTCACTGAAGTACAAAAGTACATATTAGCTACAAACCGTTTTTTTGTTCACCAAAGATTAATTATTTTTTCATTTACTGTTTTCATTATTTCGCTTTTGCTAGTTTAATTTTCCTTCTTTGTACTGTAAATATTATGGATATGAGCCCCCTCGTACAGCTTTTAGGGCAAATGTTTAGTCAAATATGTATAAATAAATTTTAAAAAATCATTTCTCACAAGAAAGAATTCAATTCCGAAGTGCAAAAAGACTTTATTGTTCTACCTGATCTAACCACAGGCAGCCCAAGCTGTATTATGGATGCCGGCACGTGATGGTGCAAAGCCTCTATTCAAATATCAAAAAATTAAAAATTAAACAAACCAAAAACAAGAAAAACAAACCTTGGTGAAGTTGTTGGAAAAAATATTTTTAATTAGTAAAAATTTTAAAGAAAGGAAAAAAGTCTTAATATTTAAGGAATTGTATACCTCTCTTAGGTGTTCGGCTTTTTTAGGCAGCATTTTCTGGTTTTCCTCAACTTTTTCTCTTTGTGGAAGAATGACATCTTCAAGAGATTTGTTTTCATTTTCAATCTAATAACATGAATATTGAAATCATCTGATTCAGCTTACATGTCATGGGCATTTTTAATAATTGTGTCCAGAAATAACCATGGATAATGGGAACTATACATTAAGTGAAAAATGGAAAAGAGGGGGGAGAGGGGGGGGAGGTGATGGTTCAGTGTGGAATCAAACCCTCCTAATGAACCTTCCCAATGCTGCCTGGCCCTAAACAAATCCCTTTTTTGATATAGCCTTTTAGTTCAGGGAAGTGGTGAGAATTTTATCATTTGACTCTCGCCAAGGCAACCCAGGTTTGATTCCTGGATTCTGCATTATTATATGTAAGTAGAGTTGCTTTTTAGTTCTCTCCTGTGCTTCAAAGGGTTTTTTCTACAGGTGCTCCACATTTTTCTTCCCTTAAAGTGTAAATTCCATTTGGAATCCAGTGGAAGAAGAGCCATTCTGTGAAACCACAGTTAATTTCCATTTTGTTTATTTTCATTCATCCTTAGTTTCACAACAGAGGTTATGGCTATGGAAGAGGGTGGTACACTATCCTCTAGACTTTGAGATTGAACAATCAACCTTGGTAAGGATTTGACAACCCAAGATCCAAGGGCTGGAAACATGCTTGCCCTCTAATGCCCTGGGTGTAATAAATAATAATAATTAGAATTGACACTGTTGATTCACTGTACCTTTTCTAACATTCCTTTAACTGATCTCTGTATGTACTTTTAACAGCCATTAGATGATCACGGCAGTCAGTGGACGGTTCCCCTGAAGGTCTCCTAGAAACAGAAATTCTCAGTTAGAGGAGACCCTCCCTATATAAGAAACAGTATACCCTACTGTCTTCCAATTCTTCTCTTGTCCATTTAAGGAAAGATGAAAAAAGTAATTTGTATCTTCCACCTACAATGCCACTTATGCTCTCAAGAAAAACTTCCAACCACCACATCCTATTCATGCTTAGAGGGTGAAAAGACTGGGGTTTCAAATGACTGGCACATTACTGTTCTTATCGCTGTATCATGAACACTCCTGCAAGGTTTTGATTACTTTTTGACAACTTCTTGGCAAATTTTTGACAAGTTTTAATGTGCTCTTTATAGCTAATGAATTAGACATCAGCACTTTACCTTCATGTTTCATAAGGAGGAGTTTGTACATCGATTGTAACAATATCAAAGCATCAAAGTGAAGTGCCAAACATGATTGGTTAGCAGTAAAGAGCACAAGAAAAACTTGTCAAAAAAGTGTCAAAAAGATGTTAGTTAATGCCCCAATAAAGCTTCTTGAACTCGCTTGGATCACCAAGAGACAATGGTTGAAGTTGAGACTGAACCTTATTCAAGTTCAACCTCAACTTGAAAACATTATTTGGTGGTCATCCAAGTGAATTCGGGAAAGGTCTATTAGTGCAGAAGTGCTAGAACAACTAGGACACTTAAATTACACTTCTATCATGTCCTGCCAATACCTGTGTGTTAGCACACAGACTAGTACAAGTATGACTGCAGGTTTTCTATTTCTTTAAGGGGCTCTCAGCTATTTACCAGACTCCACTTGGTAGTTGCTAAGGAAAAGTAGAATGGTTGCTAACTTACAGTCAAAACAGCTCAAGCTTACCCTCCTAGGTTCCATCCATGGATTCATTATTCAAATAGTAAAATTTATCATTCTTTCCGAGGAATACAAAGAATAGGAATCAAATTAATAACAAACTCATATCTCCAATTCTGATTATTATCTGTTAGTATTTTGAATCCTGAGTCTTAATTCATGTTCTAGAAAAGAATAACAAATTTAATCATTCAAAAATAAAATCATTAATGGCACCTAGTAGGGTAAGCTTGAGCTATTTTGACTGTAACAGTTCAAGGTACAGTAGCAGATCATATTTAAAATAATTGTGTTCTACAGCACGAGCTACATATATGGCAGCGTTGACCAATGTGCATGCACAGAACAACAAAATATGAAAGATTATAAATCTTAACGTAATGAATATGATTTCCTAAAAAATCTTAATAAAGATAATATCCAATGTCTCTTCTATAAAGTTAAGCATGGTTTTTATTCTAAGTTTAGCATATGGGAAATATTTAGGTTTCAATTTTTCAACATGCCTTGGTAGCCTGCCTTTTCCACTGTTTTCACAAATAATGCTTAACTTTGTTTCAGTAGTAACCTTCACAGTTCCCTTGAGCCATCTTGAAAGGTAGCTGTGCCTTTACATTGAAGCAAGGTGAACTAAACGGTGAGCTTGCAATGATAGAGACACGTGAATATATTGTCCAAGGAGTTAAAAAATGTCTCTATTGTTGCAAGTTCACTGTTCGTCTCACTTTGATGCAAAGGTATGGCAACATAAAAAAATCTTTCCATATACTTATAATCCTTTACCTAAAACTGTGTCTGGTGAATGTGTAAGACCCCCCCTAACATATTTACCAGGCTGGTGTTTGGTCTAGAGCTGTTTTCTTCAACTGCACGGTCCAATGTATCAAAAAATATTCCAGGTCTTCTTGTTTAATCATCAAGCTAATTTTCTGTCTACAGTAATAAAAATAGTTTATTAATTCGTCAACAAGCCTCTCTTGCAATTTAACCTGTTTTGATTCGTCACTAACTGTCAATCAATGGACCCCTTCTCAAAAGTATCTTGGATGCGAGGCTAACATTTTTCTCGCTGGAATTGCAGCATTTCTTTTGTATTTCTATGTAGCCTCTCATTCAAAGCAGCATAAACATGGTCTTGCAGGGTGGGTGCATGGGAAATGGAAATGTTTAAACTAATAGCGATCTCGAAGAGTGGTAAGTAAACATTCCAAGGATTTATAAAAAAAAGAAAAAAAAAGAAAAAACAAACCATAATCCAATAATGGGTGAGCAATAATTAAAATGCAACAATTTGCAGATGTAAAAAGGGCAAAAGAATAATATCTGCTAAATGAGGCGGCAGACCTTCAGCTGTTGCAAGGGGGTGCAAGGGGGAGGTGGGGTGCACGTGCAGCCCTCTTGGATCATCCCTGATACCATATCATGCATCACCATCTTCACTATGATATCCAAAACCACCCACCCAAACCCGTTATCATCATCAATGCTGCAACCATTAGCAGCAGCAGCCACAAGAATATCTGCGCAGAATACCGAAATATAGACTAAAAATGTACCAAATGGAGAGATGAACGAGAGGAGACAAATAAACCCACCTCTATGTTTGCCTTCAAATGATTCATGAGCTGCTCTGAAATGCTATCAAATGCCCCGGAGTTTGCCGTTCTTAGCTCCTTGAAACAATTCTTAAACTGTGAATGGCCTGCGTATGAAGAAAATAAAAACAAGCAAGCTTAAGCTCAACTCATATTTGACTTTCACAAAAACAAATCTTACAAAGGGACTTGAAAAATTTCTTCAACTTTCTACAAACCTTCCTGCCGACATTATTTGTTCAAACACTTATCCATTATTTTTCTAAAAATTATCATCCTCTTCTCTTCTTTTCCTTCCTCTTGTTCTTCTTGCGTTGCACTAGTTTCTACTTCAGCCACTTTATCTGCTGAAATGTCAACTTCGTTACAAGCGCCATTTTAATTGTTGTCCGCGTCGTAAAAAATGACTTGTCGATACAAGTTCGTAACTTTCCGGAGAGCTTTCGAATTTTTCCGAAATCGGGCTCGTGTCTGGTCCGTGTATTCGTCATTTATGGGATATCTGAGTAGCGAAGAAGCAGAAATATTATAATTATTGGTGATATATAGGGTATGCTGTAAAGACTGGAAAAGTAAGTAAACTCGCTTGAATCTCAAGATTCAGAATGAATTATGTTAAAAAAGCTTTGTTTTATCTCCTACCACTTGTACCACGATTAAATACGGCTATGTATATAATTGCCACTAGTGTCCAGCCATTTTTTTCCTAAAAGCTTAACATCTTACTGTTTAGGTTGTGTCAGGCTGCCTACATGCATTTGTCCCATATCCAGTCGTGTATCATTTATTAATGTCTGTACCTAAAATTGTCTAGTTGTTTTAAAAAATATATAACAAAAAAATAAATGAAATACCAAATAAATATTCCATAGACTATAAGAGTACAGAACCATGCTACTGTGTACACAACTTCATCCATATAGCACTTGTAGTGTGCCATTCATTTAAAACAAATTTTAAAGCTACTAAGCTTGTTCTCGTGTTATTTTTCACTGCTTTGTCGGAAGGCAATACCTTCCTTATTGCGTCTCAATCAACATTCTATATTGGTGGTTTGGATTTTACAGGGGCCGCAGATGGGGAGGGGGACGTGGTGGGCTATATAGGCCTTCTCATAAATTTTCTGTTCATGTTAATTGCATATTAACATATTTTAATACACAAATACCAATTTATTTGGCTCTTCTCAGTAATGAAGTAAAGTCTCAGTAAAACCATTAGACTTTTTCTGATGATTACAAGACAGGGATAAATTTCCAAGGGCACAAAAACTAATGCAATACCTTGTTTTGCAGATGCCCTCCATACACTGGAAAATTGCATTTCTGAGGGTTCGATTTCAAAAAAGTCAGAACCCCCTCGCTGCTCCTTCATTTCGCTTCCCTTAGCCCCCCAATCAGAATTCGCTTTGCTGCCCCATGATTAAACTTATGAACGCTTAAAGCTTATTCTTTCCATCAAGCCTTTTTCTATTCCATGGTAAATGCAATCTGTATATTATCTATGCTCAGAGACTACAAAAACCCTGCTAAAATAATGTTCTTTTATAATAAATTGATTCTGGAATGTTTATCATTATGCCTGTTTTATTCATATTAGATATGGGGAGTCAAGAAATTTCAAGGTCCCAAGAAGTACCATCAGTCTGAAGCAATTTGCCGGATAAGTTACATTATTACAGATCTTCCTCATCAACTACTGTCAGCTCAGTTCACAAAGAACAAGCAATAATGCCTTCCAATGGAATAGTATTTGATTTGGATGGGACATTAACTATTCCAGTACTTAACTCAAAAGAACTCGACAAAACTTGGTTGCCCTCCTCCGCCGTAGATTACTCGAATTTGTCAGATCAAACCAGAAAAGAGAAAGCCAGACTATTGAATAGTAGACTTTGAAGATAAGGTAACAAGAAATATGTGCTTCAACAGTGTTCATCGCTTTTAAACTTCTTTAACAGATATGGTTACAGAGAGCCTTATACCAGAAATGCAAGGCCTGTTTTAATACATTTTAGAAAACTAGGAGAACCCGTCAGAATATGGGGACCTTTCTCTCATGTAAGTTAATCAGTCAATTGTAAATTTGTAATAATCTGTACTGATGTGTGTTCATACGTAGACCTGTATATTAGTCCCCCTTTCTAATATTATTATACAAACGTACTTGGTCCAAGGAAAAGTCCGCATTCAACTAGATTGCAATCTATCAGTGCGCTACTCCAACCGAAAGCCACCTCAACAATTTTTCACAAATTATCCATAGTGTTTTTAGTATTTAGACAATGATTAGCGTCATTTTGAATTTAACATGTTCTTCCGTGTTCCAGTTGGTAAAACTAAATGAGGAAGAACTGAGCTTGTAATATATTTTTCTTCGCAAATTAGTGATTGTGTCACAAAGATATAGAAAAAAGTAATGTACCACTGCCACTACGACAGGAAACAAATTGAGACCACATAAAACAGGTCCTTATGATTATCAGTTTGTTTCTCACTGTTAGACCTTATCCACATGGTTGCTATGCACAGCACGTTTATATTTGACAACAAAGGTGCCGGCATCTTCTAAGCCGTGTAAACCCCATGAAGATTGTCAATTTTAGCAATTCTATTGTTCAGATTGCCTACTTACTTTTGATTGGACTAATTTGTAGAAAATTTTTCGGGGTGGCTTTTGGTTGGAGTAGTTGCACTTAGAGGTTGTCCCCTAATATCCTACAAAAATCTGAAAACTCATGGCTTTTCAATAACAGATTAGTGCTAACTTTACCTAACCTCCACCTACTGGTTTCACTTCCCCCACCCCCCCACCACCCACAACATCCTTTCATGTCGGGTATGTAATGGTGGGTTAATGTTTAGCTGTCATTTTGAGCCGAGAACAAGTCTCACCTGATTGAAACCCAGCAATTCTTGATCACTATATAAATAATACAAAGGGATATAATAAGAAGAGGGTATACTCTGGAGTAAAGTATCTCTTATTTTCAAGTATCCAATTTTCCCCCTGCGAGCAGAGAGTCTCTGCTCGGCAAGGGTACCAATTTTCAAAAATGCCCCTAAGAGATACCAAATGTCTTGTTTGGATGATATTTTACCCCTCAGAGGATAACTCAAGATATGCTGAAATCCAAATTTCAATTCCAACACCCTAAGATATACCACATCACTGATTTTTACCTATAAAGATACAATGAGGATCCAGATACTTTTTAACCCTGACTACCCCCCCCCCCCCCCCCTCGGGTTTTGCATACATATTGAACATTCATCCAGTTTTCATGCTCATACAGGTTTCATAGCATTCATACATTCATAGCAGCTTCATCTTGTTTTTCCTCACAAATTCTGATTTTTTGAAACATGTTTTAACCCCCCAGTTATTGACCAAGATTCACACCTTCAAAAGCCCACCTGCCCCTATCCATCACATCTGTAAAGCATGGGGAATAAACCATGTAATGCTTTTTATGGTTGGAGACTCATTTTCATGTTAAACTGTGGCCAAAGCTGGGCCCTGGTATGTTACCTAATTCCATTTTAATTTATATATTTAATTCAGAGTTCCAAAGTTTAACCCATAGTTATTAACTATGTTTAAACCCAAAATGTTACCTTGTACCGCTTAGGTTTGAATGCGCCAATCATTGAGAACTGCAATACTGCAGGTCTATCTTTTCGTTCCCGCTTGATTTGAGTGATCACGAAACAGTGGGTTCAAGTCGAGGTTGACTTCATAAAAATTACAGTAATGTACTGAACCACCCAGCCAACCACAACTTCGAGCTAGTATGTTTCATATCACTCTCCAGTCATAAAGAAAAGCCTATTTAAATTCCAAAGCTTCAAACAAGCCTTTTACTAAATGAAGATTTTAATCCTCAGTGACGATACACTTAACAATCCAAAGAATGGTGCCTGCAAAGATTCAGCTGATTTTAAAATTT
This sequence comes from Actinia equina, assembly GCA_011057435.1. NCBI lineage: Eukaryota > Metazoa > Cnidaria > Anthozoa > Actiniaria > Actiniidae > Actinia > Actinia equina. The sequence goes on along the minus strand of WHPX01000344.1, from coordinate 1,651 downwards.
CCAACTCCTTGGGAAGACATATATCTTTACTAAAGAATCACTAATGGTTGTTCAACGGAAAGTCCACTACCGGCACATGTACATGCCCAAGAGGGTCATGAAAACACCAATGAAATGCTTATAATTCTGTCCTAGAAATATTCATACTTGCTAGTGTTATCCAGTCCTATCTGTTACATTTTTGCCTGCCTCCCTTTACTGTCTCTCCAACACAAAAAAGACTTTACTTAATATGCCATCGTCATGTCGAAGTTGCATCTAAAATTGCCCCCTCCTGCTTGCCCTAGTACCATTAAAAAGAAAATTTTTGCCCCTGAATATGCACATTTTGCACACTAACCTTGCGTTTGTAAAATGATGACATAAAGCAAGTGGCCTTAATTTAGGGACTGGTCATTAAATCAGGGGGGGGGGGGTACACTGGATTTAAAGACTCGTTTTTGGTTTTGTGGCCCAGCATACAATAGTGAGAAATGATGACCCTCAAGAAATGCAAATGATGTACAGTTTAATGTACATTTTATAGAGAGCTGACCCCTTTTAAGAGTTTTAAATGTGTCACCCACCCCTGTTTTTACCTCACAAACCCCCCCCCTTACTCCAGTCTTACTCATTCTCACTTTCTATCATATTTTTCCTCCATAATTATTATTAAATCACATTTATTATTTTATAATTATTTTGATTTTTAATTATATGGATCACAGTTTTCTTATCGCATTTGTTAAAATCCACAATGTAAATATATGATGCTTGAATAGCTTCGAATTATCAACAAGGATATATTTGATATGGATCACAGTGTTGCCAGCATCTGACAAATGCAGAGGCTGAATTGACGGTGGCCCATAACTATCACGGAGAAAAGAATAAACTTCAAGGAGGAAAGGAAATAACTCACGGAGAAAAGAATTACCTCACGGAGAAAGAATAACTCACGGAGAAAAGAATTAACTCACGGAGGAAAAGAAATAACTCACGGAGAAAAGAAATAACTCATTTGCTATCATCTCATTTGCATATTGAATTTCAAATGTTTATATCTCGAAAAAGAGTTCGCACATACAAAACTACTGCCCATTCTACTACATTGTTCACATAAAGTGATTTTTGAAATATTTTTTTCCTGTATAACACTTTAACTTTCTCTTGAGGTTCCATTCAAAGTTCGAACTCCCCTTACCCCCTCTATGAACCTTCCACTGCGTCCCCCCGACCCCCCCACCCCCCCCAAAAAAAAAAACCCAAAAAAAAAAAAAAAAAAAAAAAAAAACACCCCCCCTAGTAATAGATTACGGTTGACAACGGAGCCTTAAGGCAGGTGTTTTAAATTAAATACGCATTCGTCGGTTTTCGGCGTTCCGCATCGACTGTTTTCTCCTCATTCTTTTTGGGGGTGGGGAGACAGTGAGTGTGTAGTCTTGTTTCGTATGGTTCAAACTGATCGAATCACTCTACCTGCCAAATCATTCATATGACATTATCGATATGTATTAAAAAGTCACACTGACCGAAATAGTTTTTAGACAACTTCCTAGTCATTACCACAGCTTCCATAGTATTTTCTTTGATAAAGAAAGACTCGTGTCACACAACAACATGTGCTCCCCCCCCCTTCTGTAAACAGCTGAGTTTCATTTACCCGAAGGAC